>RJWJ010009832.1:0-48835 GCA_004363605.1 Indri indri | reverse complement strand
GTACATTTAAAAATTTGTTAAGAGGGTAGATCTCATGTTATGGGTTCTTACCACAATAAAATAAAATTTTAAAAAATGCAAGAGATATTAATGTATTTTTAGTCTGATACCAAAAAAAAAAAACCCAAACAACAAAACAAACCCCCTCTACAACTTGTATTCTACCCAAACGAACTTGACTGTATCTGAACTAACTGTGTCATTAGAGAAGGGTGACAGTCTCTTTCAGCTCCTTTCCTCCAGAAAATGCCCCTGAAATCCAAATACAAAGTGGGCGTCTATCTACACTTCCCCGTGGCATCCGGCTACTGCCTTCTCTGTCTAGTAAGCTCCTGAGGGTGAGTTCCTCATGCCTTTCCTATCTTTTGGGGCCAGCACAGTGTTTGCCAATGGCAGGAGTACATTAAATATTTGTTGAAAGAATAAATACATGAATGAGTACCAGAGTCTAGAAAAAGAGGGTCAGAGACTGGGGTGTGTCACTTTGTCACCAGCCCTGTCTAGAGGAACCGAGCTTGGATTGGAGGCCAGTGCTGGTTATCGAATGAGGTCTCCAGGAGAGAATGGCAGTTTGTTCACAACACCAATGTACCACAATTTTGTAAAGAATAAATCGCACACCCATGCACCCAGAAACAAGACAGACTAGAGGGAAAGGTCAACAGGGTAACATCTAGAAAATGGTCTTAGGAGTGATTATTTTTTCTATATACTTCAAGTATTGTACAATTTTTTCCACAAGACCCTCTAACTTCTTTGTCCTCAATCTAACCCTGTGTGCAGAAAGCTGCTTTCTCACTTGGAATTTAGACTCTGGGAGGGACTGGCCCAGCAGGAGGATGCACAGTGTCCTGCACAAATGGACAAGGCTGATAACCCTGGGCCATTTACCTCCTAGGACCCAGGACAGACCGGCAAATTGTGGACCAGGTCTACAAACAGGTCTCCTCTGTGTGGAGGAGCACAGAAACAGTACTGGGCTTTGCAGTGACCACTCCAAAATGGTCCCTGCGAGGCTCAGCCCCTGAAGCAAGCTGGGCTCCGCTGTTTATAACAACCACCACTGCATTTCCCTCTGCTGAAGGGTTTCTCCATTCCTTCAAAGAAGGGGACGCAGGGCATGGAAGAGGGGAGGAGGAATAGGCAGGAGTGCTGGGGACAAAGCAGGCTGAGTCCCTGAGGCAGAACCACCATGCACCCATCCGAGAGCTTCAACAATCTGGCTTTATGGTGTGTGCCCTGGAGGGGGAACTGGGGAGACAGCAGACCCTCTGGGAGCTCCAGGCAAGGTACTTGCCACCCGTAAGATAATAAACAGCAATAATTAGGTCTTTCTGGAAAATACAGTAATAATGTTATTAAAACTTTTATTATCTGTATGTTTTGTATGAACTGAATTGCCTCCAGCTAATATAATTTGGGAGCAATAAGGATGACAGTAAAAGTACTAATAATGAATTACACTATAAACAGATCCAGCGTCTAGGGAAGGTCTGGGGGCAGCTTCACTGTTGGGGCCTGACAGCACAGACCCCTAGAGTCTGCTCTGCTGTGCCGGAGGCGGCCCCTCAAGGTCCAGTTGGGACCAGGCACTCGCCCTGCCCTGACCTTTTAGTACCACCGCCTGGGAGGGTTGGTTCCCTGTCAAATGTGGGTAATTCCTCCCCACCTCTCTTTGCGCTCAAATGAAAATCATTACCCATGCCTGTAAAGTAACCTAGTTCTTCTTTCACTTCCGGATTCATCTAATTCTATTACTTGTGTGGCTTAAAGAATGTTATTAAACATAGATGGACAAGACAATTCTCTTCTACTGTTTAAGCAAAGCTGTTAAATAAAAACTATATTACATTTTTTGAACCAAAGAAAAATGCACAAAGTCTTTAACTACAGACCTTCCCAGGTGTTTGATAGCAAAGAAAGCCTCACTTAGGCAGAAGTTATACATAATTAAGGGGCCAAGCATCGCCCTCTGAGGCTTGTTTTCCAGATCTGACTATGAACCTCAGTATCCTGTTCTTAAGTTCCATCCATTCGGCAAGCCCTAGAGAGACATTCCGATTCCAGGCCATGAAGGTGGACGGTGCTGATGCCAGGGTTTCATGTGCACAGAGCAACTCCTTCCTCCCTTGCTTTTACAATGGACTTTTGAATCACTCTACAGGAGCTTCAATAACCTCGCAGGAAACTTGCAGAGTGGATCATTGGCTACAGCTTGAACCTCCTCCAGAACTCCCTCACTGATTATCCTAATGCAGTGGCAGCAACAAAAAATCATGGTTGCGCCAAGAGGCCCTCGGGTCAGGAAGGCCACACATGTGGGCTCTTAGGAACTACCTGAATCCTTGGATGTCACCATAGGAATTTAAAGCACTTTATATACTGTACTTTTACTATATACTTTATATACTGTATACTATATACTTTATATACTTATACTTTATATACTGTACTTTCTAGGAGGGAGTCAGAAAAGATTAGAAGATCCTTGGATCTGTTTTTATGTTGTTGTTTTTTTTGTTTTTTTTTTTTGTGAGACAGAGTCTCACTCTGTTGCCCTGGCTAGAGTGAGTGCCGTGGCGTTAGCCTAGCTCACAGCAACCTCAAACTCCTGGGCTCAAGCAATCCTACTGCCTCAGCCTCCTGAGTAGCTGGGACTACAGGCATGCGCTGCCATGCCCGGCTAATTTTTCTATATACTTTTAGTTGTCCAGATAATTTCTTTCTATTTTTTAGTAGAGATGAGATCTCGCCCTTGCTCAGGCTGGTCTCGAACTCCTGAGGTCAAACAATACGCCTGCCTCGGCCTCCCAGAGTGCTAGGATTACAGGCGTGAGCCACCGTGTCCGGCCTTTTGTGTTGTTTTGTATGAGCTAATTTTTCCTCCTGTGTTTGCGTCTTCCTTTTAGGATCCAGGACTCCCTGAGAGCCACCAGGTTCTATTTCCTCTCGGGCCCACAATGCAGTGCTTAAGCAGAGTCCTGGATTTCTAGTAGCCATTTAAAATAGTCTGAAACATTTTTTTAAAAATAAAATTTGCCACAAAAAACTTCTCCCAAGGGCTCTCATCGCGCACACACACAACTCATTTGTGCAGTTTCATTTTCTGGCACACAGATTTCCATTAATAAAAGAAACCAGCAATGAAAGATTCTCCAGCTCTTCTGCAAATACCCATTTCCAACAGATCTCTCCTTGCATCTGAAACACTATAAATAAGAAGTGACAAACGTCAAAGATAGAGAAAGGTCATTTTTCTCTCTGCTCATGGTAAAAGACAGTTGCTTTCAAAGATTCTTACATTCTGCACCAATCTTAACACCAGCTCCCTTTGGGGACAGGAAGTAAATGCCCATCCTCTTGAGGGGTTTACTTTTTACCAAGACTTGTGACTCCAACATATGGGATGCTTTCCACGTGAGGCTGGGCCATGTGAACCTTGTTATGAAATGGGAGGAATTTCTTCCTTGGGTGAAAAAGGTCACAAGGATGATAAGGGATAGCAGGGAGAGATGCTTCATTTATAGCCAAGAAGTGTAATAGCTTAGGCCCTGGAAGAACCTGCATCAAAATGAGTACACATGTCTTGGGATTTGGGACTTTGCTGAGTTTCTCCAGAGAAAAGCCAGAGGAGAAAATGAGTGATTCACTGAGGGTCCCATCTTCTCCCAGGGAATATGCTGCAACATCAGTGTTTACATTTCCCTTGTTACCTGATGTCTGCAGGCCTCATTTCTCTCTTACATAAAATCCTGATATCATTTCCCCTTCTCTATATTCCCTACTCTTAATCAAACACGATGTCAGTGGTACTAAGAGGAATTTCGACTCCTTCTTCCAATTCCCCTGCAATAAACTTTGTTACCGGGAGTGGATGTCAAGCAATATATGTCAACGAATATGTATTTCCCCACTGCTCTGCCCTTCCCTGATACCCTCAGCGGGCTCTTACCAGCTCCCCTGCGCAGTGACTTCTTCTCCTTCCTGGGCTCCGACTCTCTGGGGCTGGCGTCCGGGGGCGCAGCGGAGTGCGGCAGGGTGAGGCTCTGCAGGAGCGGCTTCCTGGGCAGGGGTGGTTTGGAGCTGAGCTGCTCAGGTGACCGGGCCTTCCCCTTTCCTTGGTCGCTGGGGGACCTGGTGCCTCGAAGGGCAGGGGCTGTCCCGAGGTGACATTTCTCATCTTTCGGAAGCAAAGTCAGTCCTCCTCTTTCTAACCTGACCTCGGCACTGTATCTCTTTATCCCTCTGGCCTCCTGGGCGGAGCTGTCTCGGTATTTGAAAGAGAGGGAGGTGGACCGGAGCTTGACGGGGAAGAGGTTTCTGTCCTCACCCGGGGACGGCTCCTGGGTAGCCTGGCAGGGCTCTCTCGCGCCTGGCATGGTCGGGCCAGCCACTCTGTCCCCTGAGTCCTGAGAGTCACACTCCGCTGGCTTCTGAGGGTCTGGTTTCTCGCTCTGGGGCTCAGGAGACCCCTGGAGGTCATCGAGAGCCGCCTCGCTCCTCCAGGCTGGGCCGCTCCTCCCCAGGGGCAGGCGGCCGCTGGATGCGCCGGGATGCTCCTGCAGGCGGGAGCTGCCCGGGCGCGGCCGCCCCCGGCACGAGGACACCGAGAACTTCTTCGCGCCCCGCGCCTCGCCGCCCCCTCTCTCGGTTTTCTGCTCTGGCGCTGCCCTGTCTCCCTGTGGGGACTCGACCTGCTCAGCCTTGGGGCGCTCCGGTGGGGCAGCCTCTCTGTCCAGGGCGCAGGGTCCCTGCTCCCTCAGAGGCGACCCTACAGGGGACCTGCTGAGGCCTGTGCTGGCGGCTGATGCCCTGCGCTTCAGGCAGCTCTTGGGTGGTGGCGGGCTCGGGCTGGGGGCCACTGGGGGCTCTTTCCCTGCTCCTTCTGGCTCCGGCACCTCCAGTGTCAGCTCCACTTCTTTTGGGACATCTTGGTCTGGGACATCTTGGTGTGGGACATCTTGGTCTTGGACATCTTGGTTTGAGACATCTTGGTCTGGGACATCTTGGTCTGGGACATCTTGGTTTGAGACATCTTGGTCTGGGACATCTTGGTCTGGGACATCTTGGTTTGAGACATCTTGGTCTGGGACATCTTGGTTTGGGACATCTTGGTCTGGGACATCTTGGTTTGGGACATCTTGGTCTGGGACATCTTGGTTTGAGACATCTTGGTCTGGGACATCTTGGTTTGAGACATCTTGAACTGGTACATCTTGATCTGGGACATCCTGGTTTGGGACATCTTGGTCTGGCCTGTCTGGACCAGCTGGCATCTCCAAGGTGACTGCGGTGATAGTCTCAGGACGTGTCGTGTCCTCCTCAGGGACATCAGTAGATAACGGACTTGTGGCATCTTCAGAAGCACAAACCCCCTCCTCAGCTGTGTCTGTGGCCTGGGGCCTTGGGCCTGTGGTGGACGGCACCTCCTTTTGGTTTTCGCCGTCAGGACTAGGGTGCAGTGAGCCTTCTGGCAGAGAAGGGGACTCCACACTGGAGGTGGGGACTGACATGGGCTGAGTGACCTCTGTGGTAGCCGGGCAGCTGGAGGGCTCATGCCCAGGGGAGCTCCCCTCCTCCATGCTGGCACTGAGTGCCGGGGAGTGCTGCAGGCGGGTGCGTCTGGCTCGGGCCCCTCCAGGCTGCAGCAAGGTGGCCCGTGGCCCAGGCCTAAGGCCTCTGTCCAGCACCACGTCCTGTTGCACAGAGCTGGGACTTTCTTTCTTGAGGGCTTGGGGTAATGGCTTCTCCTCGAATTCCTCCTCCTCTAGGGTCCATGTCAGATCACTCAGGCATTCAGACTGTGCACGCTGAGAGCAACAAAGATAGAAGAAATTGTCACTACAGCAAATATGAGGAAGCTATGACCTCCCTGTCTTCTTCAAGGTTTAATATGGTTTAGAAAGCTGCACTTAAGTAGACATACCCACGCAGGTTATTCTTCTCAATCCTTCCCTACTGGTCTACTTGGAATCCTGGCTCCCAAGTTCAGCAGAACAGTGGCAGCTATGCCCTCAAAATAAATATGGCCTACAGCCCATCTGGCGGAGCCTCAAAACCAGCAGACTAGAAAGTGAAGCAAAGGGAAGGGGACTGAAGGCAGCTGGGTGTCTGCCACACTTTGTGCTCTGCACTTATTTCATTTAATCCTTGGTTCATCCCAGTGAGGAAGGGTTTGTCATTCCATTTTGCACTTGCGAACCAGGAGCTCAGAAAGGTTGATACCTTGGTCTAGGTTGAGCCAACAGGTAGGTGGCCCAGCTAAACAGCTGACACTTGCCCTATGACCCCGAGTTCCTCTGAGCCAGTCTCCCCAGTGAACACTCTTCAGAGATGTGCCCTCATAGCCAAGCCAGACTGGTTTTCCTAAAAGATGATTCTGATCATGTCAAACACAGTCAATAGCTAACCACAGCTTATAGGATAAAACCCCAAATTTTCAGCTAAATTTAAAGTCCTATACTCTCTGGTCTTCCGTTGTTCTTTCCACTACCTACTCAGGTCAAATCAAGGCCCCAACGCTATGCCAGATGCTTGGTCTGAGTGACTGTTGGGCTCTCCCCAACACCTCTGGGATGCTCCACCAGCACCAAGGCCTGTTTCAAACTCTGCCTGCTATATAGGAAGTCTCGCCTGCCCCCTGCAGCCACCATCTCCCTTGTCTGGCCTCCTAAAGCCCCACTGGCTTGACAACCATACACTACCTTGTGGCATTTTTCTTCTGAAAGATTCTAGAATTCAGATTCTAGTCCAGCTTCCTCCTTCTTGTCACAAAGTCAGTTTCTGCTCTCTCAGGAAGGGAAGGAGATCAAGGTAGTCACGAACCAGTCAAAAGTAATATGTGAAAATGACCAAAAGGTTTAGGGTGTTGAAGTTGATTTTTTTTTTCACGTCATTAGACCCCAAGAGTCACCCAGGCTGTTCCTCTCTCCTTCCCTTTTTCTAAAGTAGAAAATGTGACACTCAGGGGTGTATTTGCAATAGGGTTTTTTGTTGTTGTTTGTTGTTATTTTAACATTTTTCAGCTGGTATCTGCTTGCTAAGAGAGCATAAGATGACTGGGATGTTTGTGATAATACCTAAGCTAACTCTTGCCAAAATGCACAGTCCTATTCTTTTGGATTTAAAAAGAGGAAGATGTGCAAAGAAATCTACAGCGGAAGAATTTTCAAAAGCTGTAGGTTCTTGACATTGCGTGTCACTGATCGTTTGCTGCTACAGGAAATGGTTGATGTGGAAACGTTTTTAGGATGTGGGTCATGTCTTAAAACTGTCAGTCACAGAACCCACAAAAGGCAGCAGAGGGTGCAGCATGGCCACTCTTTCCCACCCTTGGGGCAGTTAGGGAGCATCTGAAAGCACCTTGATCCCTAAGAGGGGGCCAGGGAGCCCCTGAAATCCTGAGAGGCACCAGCCTACTGCCTCCAGCTGAAGCACCTATTTTGTCCTGGCTACTTCATCAACACCCCACAATTGTGTCACGAGAGAAGGACAGAGGACATTAGCCTGTGAGCATCTTTTTCACCTTGGCCAGGCTGGCCCCATAACCTGCTCCTCACTGTCTCCTGGGGTGAGGTGTTGTGGGTTCAGTCAGGCAGGGGAGATGGTAATGACCCTATGTGGATCCTGAAACCACTGGTACCACAAAGCCAAAGTACTCCATGAACCAGTTTCTCAGCTTCCAGGACTGTGAGGTGGTGATGTCCCCAGGCAGTGTACCCAAAGAGGTGTCTGTCCTTACAGAGGCAGGATCCCCATGCTACTAAGTAGGTCCTTGCTCAAGGCAGGTGTTCACTCCAGTGGTTCAGCTTCTTCCTCTGTCACTCACTCATTCATTAATTCACTCATTCATTCATCCACTCAACAACTGTGACTAGCATTGTTCTAGGGGCTGGAAGTATAACTGGGCCAGTCTCAAAGGAGACTGACAACAACCAGTGGGCACATACATTTACGAAGGTCACTTCGGTGTGTGGCGAGTGCTCTGAAGGAAGCGAATGGTCAGGCTGAGCCCGTCTAGGGAGAGGACCTCTGGGCTGAGACCCCAAGGCAGAGAAGCAGCCAGCCAGGAGAAGAGCATCTGGGCAGCAGATACAGCAGTCCCAAGGCCCAAGGCCAGAGACAGCCTGGGGAGCTCCAGAAGCAGAAAGGAGGCCAAAGTGCTGATTAAGAAAGAGGGTAAGAGAAGTCCAAGAGGTAGACAGGGCCTGACTGTGCCAGGCCTGGGGTGCAGACTGTACGCTGAGTGCAATGGGAAGGCCACCGGCATACAGTGCATAGTAGGTTCTTGGAAAGTGCGTGAGGAAGGAAGGAAGGAATAAATGAATAAATGGAGTGTTTCTGCAAGGGAGAGATACATCTGATTCATGTTGAAAAAGATGAGCAGCTCCAACTCCAGCAGCATGGTCCCCTCAACTGGGGGGTACTCAGAGGGGTCATGAGACCCTATGGGGGACAGAGGAGGATAGGGGTGGGGGGTGCTGAGCCTGCCCGGCCCGCCTCTGCATGGAGAACAAAACCCAATTACCGACGACAGCCGCCTCAGTTTACTCGACCGCTGGTTGCGGGGCTTCACCAGGAGCTTGTGCTTCGCTGCGGAGTTGTCCAGGCAGGAGGAGGATCCCGCAGGATGACTGAAGTCAGCCACAGGCGCCAGGCTGCCATCTGAGTTCCGCGGGGAGGCAGTGGTGTCACTTGCGTGGTCTGGAGACAGTGGCCGGGATGAGGACACTAAAGAGACCTTCATGGGACAAGAAACAAACACATCAGGCATTAACTTTACGATGTGAAACAGGTACAGCCAACGTAACCGCTCTCTCCTTTCACCATGCTCCATCTTCCCTCGCCGTCCCTGGGCTTTACATGTGCGGAAACACTTCCAATTTGCCTCTCACCGGGGTCCACGTAGGATACTCCCTGAGGAGGGTACATGGCTGGGAGTTTTAAGTGCTGGGCCAAGCCCTGGACGCCTGCCACTCCTTTCCAAGGCCATGCAGAGAACCTGCATCTCAGGCTCCCGCAGCAGGATGGCTCTGCCTTCGTCCTCCTGCAGCAGCCAGCACAGGCGCTTCAGCCAGAAGAACCTTCTCTGATGAAACAGACCAATCCGACCTGTCCAAGGGCAGAGTCACCTGGTCATGTCTCTGGAAGCATAGAGGGAGGCCCGGAGGTGTCATTTTAGGGGCTGGGGCCCAGGATGTACCAAGCCCACCACCCCATACTCCATCTCTGGAGCTGCACTGGTCCCTTGCTGAAGGTCTTTGTATCCTCATGTGACCTCTTGGAGAACACTGGCTTTAAGTTACCATCTGTTAAGTTATAGATATTTTACCAGTTTATACCCCAGCAGGGAAGAAGTGACCATCAGCAAAGAGCAATCATGTCGCCGGGGGGAAAGGGAGAAAGTGGATGCTGGCAGTCACACGGAAGAATGAGGGCCACTCCCTAAGATACCTGCCCACCAAACTTGGCGAGCTCCAGTGAGCGAGGTCTAAGTGGGCTCTCCTCCAAAGACACACATCAGGATAGAGCCTGCAGCCCGCATGAGCACGTTTAGCCCAGATGAGGGCCAAGGTGCAGAGGGAGAACCCGGGAGGTGCTGGGCTTTTGGTACAACTCTGTGATCTCTGAATACGCAAACAACAAACAAAGCTTTCTATTTGCATGTGGCACTCAACATTAGCATTAAGTTTAGATTTCAATTGAAGAACATAATTTTCTTTATCACCCGCTGGTTCAGTAAGCCCTTGTGAAAACAGTCTCCTCACACGTGCTGTCCCCGACAGCTATTTCTTTTCTACAAACCAGGAACCTCACACACAGTTGCCCAGCAGCCTTTGCTACACTGGATGAGGAGCCAAAAGGATGACACTAGTGGAGAGACGAGCTCCAACACAGGGACTGTACTGTCCCTGCAAAGGAACGACCTCAAAGAAGAACTTATTTTCCCTGTTCACATAAAGGTCTCCCATATTTTCTAATGAAAGTATATGTTTATCCCTAAACTGGTAGGATACAATCTCTAAAAAGAGGGAGAATGAGTAAGAAGTAGACATAATCTATTTTAGCTCTCTTCTAGCTACTCAGATACTTACAGGAATAAAGCAAGAAAAATTATGTTAAAAATAAACCACACGACTCCTGGCCGCAACTACGTCTATGCCTGTGGCTTTGACTTCCACTGTTACAGCTGATGACGACGCAGGAAGTCGTTTTAGATTGGGAGATCAATACCTTTTCCAGACAATCTTCCTTAAAGGTCACAAACAGAAGTGTACATTTCAAAAATCATGCAGTTGCCCTAGTCTAGGGGAACAATGTCCAAATATTTGGAAAAATTTTTTTCTCACTGCCTAGGACCCGCGAGAACAGACAAGATGAGGCACTTCGCAAATGCAGTGACTCTACGAATGAGAATGATTACATCATTTGTGACAACATGGGCTTTCGGTCCCCCTTTATAAACCCAGTACCCTGAAGGCAACAAAGGGCAAACAGCCCCTGCTCCTCCTCTGTGTGGGTCGCCCGCGTTTGTACTGCCTGGGCATAGGGTCTTGGGCTCAGGCCCACTCTGGCTCCTAGGCTGGGGGCCCTTGGCATGGAGCTTAACTTCTCTGACCTCTGTCCCATGTGCAAACCCTGTGCTGGCTGTCTTGGCTGATCACCTCCCAACCCCCGCCCCAAGGGAACTCAGCTCCTCTGTCCTCAGAACCCTCACCTCAGTCTCTACTGTTCCTCTGAGAGCTCTGGGGCCCTAGAAGGACTCACGCCTTCAAGACCAAGGAGAATCACCAGTTCTGTCTTTGCTCAGTGATGTGACTGCGTGGGCTGGGGTGGCGTCTGGGGAGGAGGGCAGGGCCGGGAAGCTGGCTTGCGTCTTCACGAGCAGGCTGGCAGCATTCAGAGAGCATTCACAGCTGCTCCGCTTGCTCCTAGTCACCCAATTTTTCCTGAAATCTGTGCTTCTGGATGATTCTAGAAGCAGAGGATTTAGGTCCAATGTGTGGCCTTTTGTTGGGGTAATGTGGCTCAATGGACCTGGGGAAATGGCCTGGGGTTCAGAAGCTGTTTCTGGGGTGATCCTGGGTGACAGCTGCTTTACAGTGTTTGTCCTCAAAAAGAGGGGCTTGGTCACCAAGGAGGAGCTGAGGGAGGCACAGGTAGGCAGGGCCATCAGACAAGAAGCAGGGACGGCGGCTGTCGTAGTGCTGAGAAGCCCACTGGTCCTGCTGGGAAAGGCAGGGACTGATCTACCTGATCTCATTTATCTTCCCCCAGACCTTCTGAGGACACAGATTCCAAGAGGTGACAAACCTGCCCAGAGCCTCGCTCCATAGTGGTGGGGTGCGTATTTGTCCCTTTGTCACCAGAGCTGTGTCTCTCCACCACCTTCCCTTCCCTCATCCCAGGAGCAAGACAGACTTGTTTATCACCTTCTACCCAGTATTTCCTATTAAGCAGGAAACCTAGAGTATGACCAGAGAGATGTAATTTTACCTTGAAAATCACCAGGTAAAGTTTCATCAGTAGTTATCTCACGTGGTAATGAAGTTTGAAAAAAAATTCCACATATTTCCTGAAAACCTTATTTTGCCAGGAAATGTCACCTTGGCTGTATCATCAAATACTTGCTACTAAAGACTTTTTTTCACAATAACCTGAAGTTTCTCTGTCAAGTATGTAGGCCTGTGTAGGGCGTCACATAGAAAAAAATTAAACAGCCCGTAATCCCATCCTTTTGGGATTTAAGTTGCCCTTATATCAAATGCCATGTGTTATATAAGCACATCTTAAAGGGTGTATTGTTTTTCCCTCTCAAACAGCCAACTGTGCACAAAAAACTTTGAGGCCTCAAAATGTGATCACTGTTTCTTCAAAACCACAATGATAAAGATTACCTTTTTTTTTTCAAGTCTCAAAGACCCACAGTTTGGTTTCCTATGAAGTTAGTGGATTGTTCATCTTATCCAACAATTGATAAAATCTCAGAACATTTTTTAAAAAATAAAGTAACCACAGGAGGGAAGCCATGAAAGACAAGGTCAGCCCTGGCCCAACGTGAGTGGAATTTGTGCATCCTGGTGCTGCGCGGGTTGGGAGCTGGGCTTGCTCTTTAATGATGAACAGGGTTAGAAACTGTCTGTTCTCCTTCCTGCCTGTTCTGGCTAAAGGCAGAGAACAGGATGCTGTGAGAAGCAGGGATCTGCGGGATGGGAGGAGGCAGAGTCAGTCAACACTGAGTAACAAGGCAGCTCCCAACAGACATCTCCCTACCATGTGACCCAGAAATACAGAAGTCACATCTGCTCCCAAGAAGGGGATGCTGAAACGGCACACCTGAGTATTTCAAGGTGTTAAGGGGTACAGGGTCAGCCCAGTGGAGTTTAGGAAACAGGCTACCCCGTCCTTCCCATCCTCCCTCCCTTCTCCTCAAGGCTGGACAGCAGGCATGGGTAGCCCACTGTCTTCAGACCCGGCTCCTGGAGTGAGGAAGGACAGGTTCAACCTGCAACAGAATTTTGGAGGGAATAATTCTCTAGCCAGCTTCCTGTGAGCCCCCCCAAGCCTTGGGCTTACTTAAAGTCAGCCAGATCACAGTCCTCCTTCTGCCTTTTCAGCAGTGATGCTCTGGAACCCACACCTACACACAAAAGTTAGATCTGGCGAGGCTTCCAGGCGTCCCAGTCAAAGTGGCTGCTGAATATAATTCAGAGCAGCACGGGATCCGCAAGGCGGTGGCTCACAATGAACCCCCCGCTTCACTGCGAACACCCCTCGCCCGGGCCAGAGGTGACAGCGTTCCAACGATGCACGGGGCAGGTATGTGGCTATAAAAAATAAACTCTGGCCTTTATTTGTTTTTCGAGCATCAGCATAACTCAGATAACTCCAACTCTATCCACCCCCACAGCAAGACTTGTCCACATGGGAAAAATAATAATCTATTTTTATCATTTATGTACAATTACCTTGTATGGGTGTTAAGTATTCTTGCCACAATAAAATAAAACTTTTAAAAGTCGGCAGCACCACGAGCTATGTTGTTAATGCGTGAAACAGAGCTCAATTCCTCAGCCGCCTCCTCTGGATTCTACCAAGGTGGTGTGTTCCTCCACCTCACCCCGCTGAGGTCATAAACTCCTCTCCTGCTTGTCAACCTGTCCCTGCTGCCCTGTTTGCCAGCAACATACCTCACATTACTACCCCTAAACCACCTCGTTCTCATGGCCATAAGGCTCAGACTTGAGGGCCTAGATTAAGTGTTATATGCCTGCTACTCCCTTCTCCCTGCGGCCAATCGTCATGACAACAGAAGACAGACACAAAGGTGTTTCCCTTCTCCCTTCTGTGAAATGGGCTGTGCGTCTGGCCATCTGCTCAGACAGGAAAGACTAGGTATGGGGTCGATTGTATCAGACCTGTCACCATCATAAAAAATGTCACCAAAACCACATCTCCTAACCAGACCTGAATGTCTGCCCCAAGAATGAAAAATAAATACAGCACAGGGGCTGACCCGTAGGTGTCAGTGACCTGGCCTGCCACAGGGTGCACGGCCTCACCCACCCATGGAGATCTCAGGGGGACATAGAAGGGTCCCCTGAGATCTGACGCCCTCCGTGGCAGAGGTGGGTGTGACCTGCAGTGGGATAGGCTGCACTTGCCTTTATGGTCGTGCCAGGACCCACGTCGTGCAGCAGGGACATCTCCGGGGGGCTCCTGGGCAGCCCGTCGTCCTCAGAGCTCATGCCAGCATCTTCTCCCCGCTTGGCAGGAAGCACCCCTGGAGGAGGCGGCGGCCCCATTTTCACGTTACACTGTATTTTTAACTAGATTGGAATAAAGAACATTTGCTCTTATTTTTATCAACGACATTTATCATTTATCAACAAATCCTCTTGATCCAATTCATTCATTCAGGAAATGTCTTGGACACCCTTGCATGGCACAGAGAACTGAACTGAACGCACGCCCACACCAGCTCCCTGGCTGCCATCTCTTGCTCATTCATCGAAGAATGAGTCAAGACCCGGTTGTAACTCATTTGGTGTGTCTTGGGAGGGTTATGGCGTGTGTGCGATTCTCCTTCACAGTATATCAAATAAACCAAGCAGGAATCATTCAAACACTTCTCAATTGATATTTGACAGACATACCAAGTGACACAGCTGAGGAAAGGTTTACCTGCAGAGCTTTAATCCGATCACACACATTTTCTTGGGAAAACACTCGCACAGGCCGAGCAGGGTCCTGTCCGGACTCAGGAATGAAAATACTGTCATGTGAGAGGGCCCGGCTACCCAGCGTGCCCCTCGACTCCCTAGGATGAAAGAGCTGCTGTGAGATTCTGCCCCACCTCCGCCTCTTCCCAGCCCCTGGGGGCACTCGGAATGAGAAAGGGGGAGGGGGGTAAACAGCACATCATACGACACACCCTCTGCTGTGTTTGCTTGTTGGTTGCCCCTGACTTCACTTTAGCCCCACACTGTCCAATGCCACAGTCAAATATCAGGAGCACTGTAGAGGTAGGAATTTTCCTAAGACATCTAAAGGTTGTATAAATTCTTTAGTTCTTTTTATTGATGGAAAAACCAAGGTCTGGCGAGGTGTGAGGTCCAAGACAGCAGGCCTGCAGAAAGGGAGGGCTGGCAGAGCCTGGATCTGAGGAAGCCTGTCGCGGATGCCCAGGGAGGGGGAGACCATGCCTTGTGGGCAAACACGCAGCTCCTCGGTGGGCTGGAGGCTGTGTTTGCACAGCAGGCTGAAGGCCTGCCTGCCTCACAAGATGGTCCAAAACACACATCCATGGCTGGTTTGAAATGAGAGCTACAGATCTGCAAAGCCATGGCCTCTGTTTATTACCTGGCACCATCCGTGCAACCCTACCTCTGCGCCTAGGTCCTGGAGCAGAGGTGGCAGGCCCTTCTGTCATCACCACCCCAGCCCGTTCCCCAGCTCTGAGCTCAAGGGTCTGATCTGGAACTGAACCCACAGGACATTCACAAAATGTCCTGAGAGGATGTGAGAATTAGCCATCAGATTTTCCTAGCAGTGGTGGCTGCCTGAACAATAGGTGGAAGGAGATGATTGAGGCCTGGATGACGAGGGAAGGAAAGCCTGCCTCTGGGCAGACGGCATCTTGTGCGCACCAACCCCACCCCCATCCTCCGGCCTTCCCCCCGCCTCCTCCTTCCCCAGGCATCCTGTCCACTGCGGGGCATTAGGGTTTCTGAGGTGTGGCCCTGCCCCACTGCAGATCAAATTGTGCCGGTTAATAATGCTTCCTTGTCATTAAACTCCTTCCAAGGCTGCAACAGTAAGGCATGGCTCCCAGAAGGGTGTGTCCTCGCATTTCTGGGAGGGAATCAAGCCAAGTGAAAGAACCAGGCCCTCCCTGCCAAGGGTAGCTCTTAACCCCAAGGTCACACATGCACCTGAGTCCCCTCCTATAGTGGACACTTTCGGCCACACCCTCTGGAAACCACAACCATTGCCTAAACACCTCATTCTGGGTGTCGCTAGGAGCGGAGCACGAAGAGGCCTCCAGAAAAATACACTGGCAAGAACACAAAATGCCACAGGCACAAGGCCATTCAATACAGCAATATTTATAAAAGCAAAAGATGGAAACCAACCCAAATGTCCCATAGTTGGTGTCTAACTGAATAAAATATGGAATGTCATATGATGCAGGACTCTGCGGCTGACCGAAAGGGTGAGGAAGATACCGACACACTGTACACAGGCATTGCCAGATTGCACTAAGGAAAAAAATAACAAATGGTGCAGAACAACTTTCATGGTGTGTTTGCTCTGTGTGGGAAAAAGGAGTACGAATAGATATACGAATATGCACGTGTGTGTTTGCTTGTATTTCTAAGAATAAGAATGGAAGGATAAATAACAAATGAATAAAATTAGTTTCCTTTGGGGGACAGAAAAAACTAGATATGGATACAGGGTGCAAAGGTACCTACATTTACAATTTTATCTTTGAAACTCTGTAAATGTTTTACATAATTAAAAGATAAAATCAAACAAAATGGGAAATGAAACAATCTCCAAAACTAGAAAACAGAAACAAACAAACCTAATTCTATATGAGATTGTAGGCATGATCACACAGAGGAAAAGAATGATTTCAAGTGACTTTGACTCTACTTCCAGAATAGGGTAAATTCTAAGAACAACAACAAAAACTCCAAAGATATCAAATTGCACTCAGTAGTACCAGTCGTAACGTTAGTAGTAACAGTGATAAAAATAGCAAAGATATCAAATTATACTCTGTAGTCTTCTTAGTAGTAACACTGATTAAAAGACAGAGTGCAAAACAATGTTTATAGTGTATAACTTCTGTGTAGGAAAGGGGATGGTGAAATTATTATAAATATATGATAGGATAAGTAATTTTGTTATCATGATAAGGAGCCAAGGTTTCCATGTAAGAGAGAAGAAAACACAAAGAATCAAAGAAGTAAAAATGTTGCCTTATTAAACTTTAATTGAAACATCAGGGAATTAACGAATTAATGATTTGTTTTTCTCTTGGGAAATAAAACATATTTCCTAGCTATATCCTGGAAAGGTCTAGGATATAGACCAATGGCAGGCAACTAGCAATCATCACCTGGCAGCCAGACTGTGGTCTCTAAAAACCATTTCACACGACAAGGAAGGAACCAGGGCCCCGTGAAGAAAGTGCTGATTCCAGGTCTGGGGCAGGAAATGTGCAAAATAAACCTGAGATTTCCCATTGTGCAAGAAAGCAAGGAAGCTTTCAAAGATGAATGGGGTCACATCAAAAGAACCTAGGAGCTAATCTGAAATGACTCTCAATAGCCTAAAATGGAACAATTTGAACATTTTTTTTTAAAGGCTGGTCGAGTGAAATTTGAACATTAAAGTGAATATAGACTGTCATGGATTAAAGCAAACCAAATATATAAAAATCAGTGTATTCACAATGATACTTGAAGGGGGGAAAACAAAAGAAAAAACAAAACTCATTGGTCACCACTGGAAGTTGCTAGGGTACCAGGTCATTACTCTGAGGGTGGATCAGTAAAAGGAGAACCAAGCATTATCCTGACTTTCCAGCACAAATTGCATCTCAGAGTAACCAAGCAGTTGATGAAGGTTGGGGCAGGGATAACAATGACACCCTGAACCCACTGCTGGAAAGTGTGATGCGATGTGACAACACCAGCACCATCCCGAACCTAAACCTAATCAAACCTCTAGATCCATCTCACGGTTTACGAGGACTCAAGGGAGTACAGGAAAGGGTTATCAAACCAAGAGAAAGCAAATTGAGAATGTGGGACATTCTGCAGGGCAAACGGCCCTGCTCCTCCGTCAGATTAATGACATGAAACAAAGGGAGGAAGGGGGAGGGAAGCTTATAGTTTAAGGGACTTAAGAAGCACAGTCACATGGACACAGACAGGATAAATGGGCATCACCTTTTCAACTCACAGGGTCCCATGTGGTTTGGCAGCACTAACATGCTTTAGCGACTAGAGCTGTTTTGATGGATGAGAAGTTGCCACAGAGTCATGCAGGGGCCATGAGTACCTTAACCATCTCGCTTCTTCCTCTGGACTACCCTCTAAAAATGTCATTTGCACTTCCCGGGCCTCATCATACCCCACCTCCAATCTTGCCTGCCTAGCATCAATCCCAGCAGACTGCTACTAGTCACTGAAGGCCAGCTCCCCGCTAGGTGCTGGGAATGCAAAGATAAACAGGACACTGTCCCCCTGTTTCTGTGAGCTCCTATGAAGGGAAGACATGGAGAAGTGAACAGGTCACTTAACCCTGGCTCGCCCCTCCAGCTGGCTCCTGCCCGTGGTTGGAGGGGCCACTCCCAGGCCTGTCCCCCCAACACCAGAACTGTGTGCTGTAGTCAAGAGACGGGGTGGGTGGGGTGGGTGCTATATCTTCCATGGGGCTGGCCAATTATTAAGTGATGGCATTTAATAATTAGTAATATTATTACAATAACGTCTCGCTCCCCAAGGGTTCAGAGTGCACTGCCTAGAAAATGCATGCATGGTCTACATCCCTTCCACACTTCACAAGGTACAATGTGAGTCTATCAGGCTCCCTGCTAGCACGTACATGCGTATGCACGCACGCACACACACACAAAACCCAAAACAAAACAAAAAAACTGAAAAAAAAAAAAAAATTCCAATCTCCTCTTCAGTCATTTGGTGCCACCAAGTGGCCAGTATAATTGCTACTCCTTTAAAAACTGGCGAGCAGGCTGGGAAGGGGACAGGACACCACTATTGGGTGGTAAGGCACGGGACCCCATCTCAGCCCGGTCTGCTCCCCAAACCCGAAGGATATTATGCTTTCTGAAGAGTTTTGTCCTCAAATTAAAGGGCCAATGTTGTTTAAAAGAAAACGTAGAAGCTGGCATAGCAACGGCACAGAAATAACTGCTGCAATAACTGGAGCATATGTATTGTAGCTATATTTTGATGACATGCAAGTTACAAAAATAAGGATTTCTTCACTAGATCTCCCCAAATTTTCATACCTATTGGGTCTGTTCTTCCTAATGATATTTTTGGATGATTTTTCTAAGACTGAAGAGCAAGAAGCCTTTTGTTCCTCCTCTTTCTCTGTCTAGTGAAAATATTACTGGATTGCTCAACGTTCAAGTTTAGAGAAATGTATTTTTCTAGCATAGTATCCAGGTCCTCAAAAGAGTTTTAAGTCAAATTAAACCAGGGCCTACATCCTAATCATATGCCTGTCACTTTCAGCTGTAGGAAGCTGGGCAAGTTCCAAATTTTCTCTGAAGCTTATTTTGCTCATTTGTAAAATGGCACGTAGTACTTCCTCTCCCACAATTATTGTGGGCTTAAAATACATACAGCGCCCAGCACACAGCAGGCACCTACTCATGTTTCCCCCCAACTTTCCACATCCCTATGTTTGAAAAGACAGAAAACACAACTTGTATGGAAGGACTTCTAACAGAATTGCCCAAGAGGAAAGGAGGCTCAGAACCCAGCAAGGGACCATGGTAATGAAGTGGAGTATTCGGGTTCTCCTGTGCCCAGACACCACCCCCTTCCTGTTGGAGCACACAAGCCTGAGGGATGTAAAAGGCAACTTACTCCAGCTCATCCTCGGAGTCATAGCCCACCGGCCCTGACTCGATGGCAATGACCTCAGTCCTCGCCTGACTTTGTTTCCAGGTGCTACTTCCTGTGGACGAAGGAGATTCCTTTCTCTTCTTCTTCCCAAAGAACTTCTTAAAGGTTTTGAATTTCGATTTTTTCTTTCCTGTACAGATTTTTAAAAATGCCAAATAAATAAGCAAGAGCACGTGTTTATGTGCATGTGTGAAATGTGCACATAAATGAAAGAATGCAAGAGTTCTACCCATGCATCAGTCATTTGCTTCTGAAACCTCCTTTTTCTATGCAGAAGTACATGGTATACCAGTTTTGCACACTTGAAAACAAATCTTGATTTCTGTTTATCTAGGATATTTAAATATATGAGCCGTGAACACTTTGGAGCATGATCACAGAATCAAAACAAGCAACTTTCCTCTCACATGAAATCGAGTTTTAATGTCTAAAACATACATAGTGAACAATAAAAGTCCTGATGGGGCAAAGGCTGTGTGACTACCCAAAGTATTTTAAAAAATAATTCTCAAATACTTCACCTAGCATGGACATAGCACCAAGGACAATCAGAGGATTGTCCTCGTGGGCAAGAGGTGGCTCACTGGGGCACTAATGCATGACAAGCTAACAACTCTTGTTGAGAAAAGTTAGCCACCAGTGGTCATTCCCGGGACGGGAGGGTGTGGCTGAGCCTGATTCTGCCATGCTTACAGACTGTTAGGATTTACAACACTTTTTAACAGTTTGTGATTGCTTCTCTGATGTCATCATCACCCACAAATTCTTTCATATCCAGGATCCCCTGATTTCACGTTAGCAGTTCGGCAAACTTCATCCCTTTCCTTAAGAATATTTATGAGAACTGACAGTAAAAGGAAGCCTAGATTCAGGATGCTGTCTAATACACCCTGAAAATTTGTTAAAGCAATTTTTAATTATTAGTTTTATAAGTAAATAATGTAAAAAACTGAATTTCTTTAGAAAAAACAAGATCTTTCTATTATGTTTATATTAATGCCCCCTTGGAAAGTTTGCATGATGGTGACCTCATATGGAGAATTACTTAGGATTACTCTAGTAGGAGTTTCTACATCACTTTAGGTGGAGCGAACCCCTCTCCAAAGGGAAATTAGTTTTACAGCAAAGATTTCTTAACTTCTAGTGGAAGTTTTCTTACTTTTATAATCACAAAATGTTTATGTTAACAGATGGTTCTCAATGAGCATTTACCATTTTTTTAAATTTATTTATTTTCTTTTTTCAAATTTCAGGATATTATGGGGGCATTTATTATTTTGAAAGACTCTTGAGAGTTTTCTGCACTTGGTCAGGACACCATCTGGCTTTTGCCTAGGCAACAAAATCAGCACGCATCCCTGAGGCCTGAGTAAATACACAGCCTCAGTATCTTGACAGTCAAAGATGCTGCTTACAGCATTGTGTGGGTAAAAGTGTAGCTACAAGGATCCAGAGCCCATAACCGTGGTGCCTGTTTGTTCCATTGGCAAGGGTTAGTCAGCCATCCACTGTTCCTGTTACATTTCTTCTCCTGGGAGGCTTTGCAGTTCAATTTCTTTAATGATTACAGGATTAGTCAGTTTTCTCTTTCTTGAATCTATTTTATTGCAGAACATTTTTTCTAGAAACTTTTCTTTTTCCAAATCTTCAAATTTATTGGCAGTTATTAATAATATCCTTTTATTGTTCTAGCATTTGTAACATCTGTAGTGATACCTCCTTTCTCATCCTTTATGTTAATTATTTGTGTCTCCTCTTTTTTCTTTGCCTTTAAAAAGTTTGGCTTTACTAATTCTCTCTATTGAATGTTTACTTTATATTGTCTTAATTTCTGTTCTTATCTTTATTCTTTCCTCCTTCCTACTTTCCTCAGATTTACTTTGCTATTTTTTAAAAAACTTCTTGAGAGGAACACTTAGCTTATTAATTTTTAGACTTTCTGTTTTTATAATATGTATATTTAAAGCAATACATTTCCCTCTAAATCTGTTTCAGCTGCATCTACATATTGTGAAATATAGTATTTCCATTACAGTTAAGCTGAAAATATTTTCTAATTTCCATTATAATACTCTCTTAGACCTATGGGTTATTTAGGAGAGTATGTCTTCATTTCTAAGCAGTTGGGGATTTTCTAACTATCTTCCTGTTATTAATTTCTAGCTTAATTGCATTGTAGTCAGATAATTAATGTACTCTGATCTGAATCAATTCAAATCTTGAGACTTGCTTTATGGCTTACCAAATGAATTACAATTTTTGTAACTGTTCCTGGTATGTTTGAAAATAATGTATTTTCTTCAGTGTTGTATATATGTCAATTAGGATAAGACCTTCTTTGTGTTGCCCAAATACTTTATATCTTTACTGATTTTTTAATATGTTTGTTCTACCAATTACTGAGAGATACGTTAAAAATAACCCACTCTATAGATTTGCTTACTTAATTTAGTTGTCAATTTCTACTTTACAACTTTTGACATTATGTTAATGCATAGAAATGTAAAATTATTATCTTGCTGGGGAATTGAAACTTTTATGAAATGGCCCTTTTTTAGTTATGATTTTGCCTTAAATTTTATCTTGACTGCTATTAATACAGGTCAAGCATCCCAAATCTGAAAAGCTCCAAAATCTGAAACTTTTTTATTATCTTCAAACACAGTATGCATAGTTGTTTTATAGCATGTATTTGATAATTCTGATATATGATGCCTCGTGTGTCTGTTTCTCTTGTTTCTGCTGTGTATTAGTTTACTAGTGTTGCTGTAACAAAGTCCCACACACTGGGTGGCTTACACAACAGAAATGTATTGTCTTGCAGTACAAGGGTAAGAGGCTGAAGTCAAGGTGTTGCCGGCATGGTTGGTGCCTTCTGAGGGCTGTGACGGAGAAATCTGTTCCGTGTCTATCCCCTAACTTCTGGTGGTTTAGTGTTCTCCTTGCATGCATGTCTGTGTCCAAGTTTCCCCTTCCTGTAAGGGTTCCAGTCATATTGGATTAGGAGCCCACCCAGTAGGAGCTCATCTTAACAAATTACATCTGCAGTGATCCAATTTCCAAATAAAGTCACATGAGATGCTGGGTACTTCAACATATGAATTCGGGGTGACAGAATTCAACCCATAGCATGCTGGTTCTCATTCATGGTGTCCTGCTGCTTTATATGTCTGGTTATCACTGCCTATATGCTTATCATAGTACTGAAAATATTTTCTCTAATAATTTGAAATCTATATAGAAGGCACCTTCCTTTATAGAACATTGTTTGTTTCTGGAAAGTACCTGGGGTTCTTTCCAGTCTAATAGCACTATTAACCAAGTTCAAGGGTTGAGGTTCTCTGAATTACCCAAGTGATGCAAATTCAAGCTACAAATCTACACAAGGGTTGGTTTACTCTTGGTTCACACTTACTCAGATTTTGCAGCTCCTTGGGCTCCCGCCTAATCATAGGGAGCATCTTCTATTAGACAGTCTACCTGTACAGGTCCTGTACTTTTATATCTGATCCTCTCTCTTACTTTCCACCCCTGAAGACATAAGAATGAAATGCAAAATTTCCAAGACTGGTAAATGATTTAAGGGCAAAAGTAGATTTTATGCTCAACTTATCTCTCTGGGTTACCGTTTTTCTTTCAATTTTGGCCTCATTATTTCTTACTTTTAAAAATCTTTTAAAGAATATTCTTATCTAGAATTTTAAATTTTAAGTAGGAGAGGGTTGGTCTGAATAACTTAAGCTCACTATTTGAGAAATAGTGTCTCTTTTCTAAAACTGATTCTTCAGGTTCACCTTTGTAAATATTCAGAACTAGCATTTATTGAAGTTGTTTCAGGCTAATGAAATATTTATTCAAAGAGTATTTTCTTGTTTAAAATAAGTAATAATTCAGTGTCCCATAATACGAGAAAATCTGAAAGTGCATTTTTTCTCTGGGCTAACCTAAAAACCCTTACCTTATATTTGGGTTTATTTGGTATGCATCGAAATATGACAGAGGAAAAGTGGTTCTAACACAGAATAATAAGAAAAATCTATCTATAATATATGAAATAGAGTCTTTGCTGAAATTAGTATCTGAAGATAGTGGCTAGCAGCTAGGATTTAATACTATTGGAAGCTGTTCCTCCTGAATTGTATCAAAGAAAATAACTACTGACATTTCACTTTAAACAAGAGAGCTAAAGACCTTTGTTACCAAAATAAGGGGAATATAAATGGCTAATCTAGGGCAAAGGTACCTTGTGGGAAGATCAATTTTTTTAACATCAGTTTTACAACTCTATCAAGACGTAAATAGCACTATGTTCAGGTAACAGTAAACCAATCACATAATTGGATAACTCTTGCAATGTATTATGAGATGATGATTCATGGGCCTGGAATTTAGCTCAGTAGAGAATATGACAAAGGTCTCCTGAAGGAGAATAAAAGTCATAAAACAGAGGGATCAAAGTCTTGCTTTTGATGTAATTATTTTTATGGATAATCAGGCCGTCCTGTACTTTGCGCAACCTCCTACTGATACATTTGGTATTTTTAGGTGATAAATGAATCCATTTAGTCCTTCTCCCTTTGCTTTCAAGTCAACCAAACACGGGGACACAGTTACCTCCAGGAATGAGGAAAATGAGGTTGAAAGTCCCCATGATTGACAGAGAAGCAAAGAAGCACTGCCCTCGTGTGGCCCTAAATAATTTGGATGTGCTGTCAGTCACAGTGCGAGGGCCCTGAGGGTGTCTGAGCACACTGGGACCCGAACCCCCGTGCTCCACACAGAGAACCCCAAAGGCCTGGCTCCATCAGCCCTTGTCTCTCTACCCACAACCAAACACGGGCTCTTCCCAGAGCCAGGGGAGTCAGGGCCTTACCTGTGCTGTCCTCTCCAAGGCCTTCTGCGGCCTCCCGAAGCTTAATGTCCATCACCCTCGTGGAAATCATGTCCAGCTCACTGAAATTAGATGGAAATTCATGTTTTAGAAACATGCTGAGCAGAAGTTACCAATGAGTTAGGTGGTGGTGACGACTGCTTTCGGCATGACCTCATCTGCACACACCCCAGTGAAGAGTCCCAGGCAGAGTACAGGACAGTACAGGCCAAACACACATCCACAGACACAAGTTAGTAACCACACAGTCATTTAATCACTGACCAGAGCAATTTCATGGAAAACAGATCCCTGGAACAAATGCTTCACTAATTTACACCATGCAGATTAGGTTCCCTTCTTTCAAAAAAGTTTTTCTCAAATTATGGGGAATTACGTTTTTCTCTTGTTTACTATAGAAAGTGTGGAAAATACAGAAAATGAAAACTACTCATAACCCCACCAACCCAGGCTAACCACAGGTCATGTTTTCATCTCCTTCTAGTATTTTTTCTTTGCAAATATTTTGTGTACATGAACATGTATATTGCATTAGGCAGCTTGGCTTCCTGATTTTCTTACTCATACCACATCATTAAAATTCTTCCTAAGTGTTGTTTTAATGGCTACATAATATTCTGATATATAGCTGCACCATCATATATTTACATTGAGTTTCTTTTTTGAACTTAATGAAAATTTCAAATAGATACAAAAGTGCAGAGAACATGAAATGCACTTAACATATGGCTGATCTTGCTTCATCGTTTTCCCCACTCCTACTAGGTTATTTCCAAGCAAATCATCCCAGACACTATTATCATTTCAACCATTTGGATTTGGCTTCTTCCTAAATAAAAAATCTCTGACTCTTCATGGAAATCGAATAAATAATTACTGGTCAATATTCCAGCTACAGAATATTGAGCTGAATATGTCTCTGCCTTCTACAGCTGATTGCTAAACAGTGTGCTCTACCTACGTGGACTAACACACTATTTATTTAGAAAGCTATTTCTTACTGGTAGTTACTATGAATCCTCGCACTTGAAAACAGAGGCTCAAACATTTAATTACCCAATTCATATTTACCACTTGTACACAGCACATAACAGGCAATGATGGGAGAAACACAAAGAAAATCCTTAACAGAGCAAAGGAGTCGCGGGTCTGTGCCAGAGTTGGTTCTACGATTTAGGTCTCTTTTAATGTTGATGCCAAAATGTCCATCTTCCCTACCAGCCAATTCCTTAAAAGCTGAGAAAAAAACCTTCCCCAGCTTCGGTTTTCAATTTTCGTACAATTTGGCTTTATAAAAATGTCAGCTCCGCCAAAAATTCTTCATTGGAACCTCACCAAATTTGACTTATGATCATGCTACCATTACATATAAAATGAGGGTTGGACAGAAATAATATTTTTCAAATCCTTTACCACTGTTTTAGGCTTCAAAGAACATCATTGCTTCCATTATCTCTGTTCACTGTCAAAGTAACAGACAATGCTGTTAAACAGCAGAATGATCATACTGGTTCTAGGCTGGTGGCCCAATCCAAAGGCCCAGGTGTTCCAAAAGGTCACCCTTCAAACACCCCTACTATGTTAGAGTCAGTCAGTGACTTCCTGATCCCCAGGTATCTTTTGCTCAGGGACACTGATGGAGAGGGGGCAGCCACCAGAGCATTCCAGGGAGAAGCAGTGGGGAAGGGAAATATAAGGAGCAAGAGGGAGTGTGAAAATGGTGAGGGTTGGTTAAGAGTCACCAATTATCACCCTGGGTACCGTCTCCTAGGGCTGCCACTGAGGTAGAAAATAGAAGTGCAAGAGCGTTCCACTGCTTGAATTTGCAGTTAACCACGACAGCTGCACATGACTCATCGAGCACGCAGCATATTACCTGAATTATCTTGTTTAATCCCCAAGAACTTTGAGTATTCCCCTTTTGGAGATGAGAACATATATTAGGCAGTTTATCAACTTGCCCAAGGTAGCAAAGCTGACACCGGCCTCCATACTCACGTTGACTTTACACTCAGCAAGGGCAGGTGCTTCCGAGGCACTGGGATACAGTGACAAATGAGACCAACGTGGTCCCTGCCCCTTGCAGGTGCTGACCCAATGAAGGGGACAGTCCTGAGCTGTCCCCAGAGGAGCTCAAGGGAAGCTGGGGAATTCAAAGGACAGAATCTCCCACTGAAATGGCTCCACCTGCCAAGCAGCCCTGCCTAGGGTCAGGCCAGGACTCAGAGGCTGACGGAGCCCTGGGAGACCATCCATTGGCCTTAGTGTGAAAGAAAGGATTTGAGACTGCCACCATGTGTCAACTAACCTGGAAAGGATAACACTCTGGAGAAACCAGGATGTTACCCATAAAACGTCCAGTCACCTCTAGCAAAGGAAAGGGTCCCTGCTGGGAAGTGCCGGGAACGTGCAGGGGTGTGCGTGGAAGCGTGCAAGAGCCCCCAGGGGTGGGTGTGCAGAAGGGCACCCCATCCCGCCAAACGTGGAGCAGCCCGGAGACTCAGATTTGCTCCTCCCTGGGTTGAAGGATGTGGCTGCAAGAAAGCTGCTCAGGGCAGAGGGTTCAGGAGCAGGCAGAGGGCGGGAGGACCAAGGGGTCCCAGTCTGCCCTGTGTAGGTCCTTCCACCCTCGTCCTGGCAGGCAGATGCAGAGAGCACCCCCAGACTGTTGAGACTGCCAGCAGACTCACACATGGAGGCAAAGGTCACCCTCAGACGAAGGGACAGCAATGGGGCTCACGTCACGTGGGAGGTTTTAGAACCTGCTCATGTTTTATGTCCCAAATGTCTTCATACTAATAATACCGGGCAGAGGAAAAGGAGCCGAGACTTGCATGTCAGGCAGCCCTGGGATTGCTTCTTCACCCCACTACCTACCAGCGCTGGGCCTCACGCACGAAAGGGGGATAACAATGCTGTATTTAAATGGGCCCAGAACACGGCACACAGCAGGCACAAGCTGAGAACTGCTGCCGGTCAATGCAGCCCGTTCCTCGCCGCCCGCTCCCGTCTACGCGCAAACACACCCAAGGATACATGACCGACACGCCCTGGCAGCAGGTGAGCGTCAGTCTCCTCGAGCAAATGGTTCACTGTAGAGTCACTGTTATCACCCACAGGACAACACACTGGACTCCCAGTGTTTCCTGATCCCCACAGCCTGAGGGACTCAAACTGCTGCCAGGTAACTGATAAAAACACATTCAAAGGTCACGGAGGGACATCTGCCCTGTGAGACTAGAGTGCACAGATGGAGAACCGTCCCCTTCAGGTGGACGTCCCCGCTGGAAATACCCCACAGCTGTGACAATGGCACGTTTTCTCTGCAGGGCCCAGTAACTTGCCCTTTTGGACACACACTCCCCACCCTCAGTCAAATTCACGGAAAAGCCAGAAGGAAAACCACAGTGAGAAAGGCAGTGCTGCAAATAATCTCTCCCAACACTCCTTTGGCGTCTCACATGAAGACAGTGCTTCTCGCTGGAACTCGAAGTTCAAGTCAGGCCACCCAGTGTCCCCTCAACCAGGGTCTGCTTTTCCCCCTCCCAACCCTGTTGTCGTAACAGCTCCAAATAAAGTCAAGGAAAACTTATTCTTCAAACTAAATCCGGACCTGAGAGGCCCCTTCAGGGGTCCCAATTAACTCACAAGGGTGCTGAGCCTCCAGCCCTCTCTGTTGTGCACCGCACTTAACCAGTGTGTATCTGGACGCCTACACAATCCAGGGGAGTCCTGCAACCAAAACAGGCTCAGTATCGGGGCTGCCCCACCCCTTCGCTCTCCACCCTGACTGTGACCACAGGCTCTTCGCAGCTTACAGCAGAATTCCATCATTACTTGCAATTTCTATTGAAAAATTCTACAAAAGTTCGTTCACATGAAGAATGAGAATAGATTGTAACGTGGTATTTTTAAAGTTTCAATCTTATAGTACTGCTGTTGCAAAGAAAAGTGTCTGTACCCTGGCTGCATACATCTGCACACATAATTATGTATGAAAGCTTTAGTGTTCACCCCTAGAGATTGGCTAATTCCACACTAACCACCAGGCTATGTTCGGACCCCTGTGCAGCCTTTCTTGGCAGCCTGTACCCTGCTTTCCCAACACCCACCAATTGTCATCAATAACTTGTTTGGGAGCTGTTTGCTTAGCATCCCCTTGCTCCCAAAACTGCGGGTTTCATGGGGTGAACTCTATGTCTATTATATTCACTGCTCTCTTACCAGGGGCTAGGAGAGTGGCCAAGCGAACAGCTGAACCCAGCACACACAGGTAACCAACAAACTAGAGGGTCTGCTGGGTATTAGTATCCTTTACAATTTTCGAATAGATTTTTAGGGTGGAATAAGACGGCTGAATAGAAACCTCCAGCGATTGTCCATCTGCACGAACACCTAATGTGACAACATCCACACAAGCAAGCACCTTCTTGGCCGGGCACAGCGGCTCACACCTATAATCCATAGTACTCTGGGAGGCCGAGGCAGGAGGCTCGCTTGAGCTTAGGAGTTCGAGACCAGCCTGAGCAAAAGCAAGACTCCGTCTCTACAAAAAAACAACAACAACAACAACAAAAGCAAGCACCTTCAGAAGAACCAAAAATCAGGCAAGTGATCACACTACCTGGTTTTAACATTATATCAAGGAAAGGGCAGTGAAGAGGGCAGAAAAGACGGTCTTGCATTGCCTTCGCCACCCCTCTCCCATCCCCCGGCAGTGCCGCGCCAGCACCCCGAGGGGAGAGAGAAACTGTGTGCCCGGGAGAGGGAGAGCGAAGTGATCGTGGGGCTTCAAATCGAAACTCAGGGCTGCCCTGGCACAGGGGAACGCAGCCAGGGCAGAATTCTGCCGGTGCCCAAGGAGGGAGCATTCTGACCAGCCCGGCCAGAGGGAAATCGTCCTCCCGGAAGCCCGAGTGCCTGCTAACCCTACCACCGGCTGACAAAAGCAGCCTGGGGCCTGGACTAAATTCGTAACGCAGTCAGGCCACAGGGGCTGTGGTCCTTGGGCAATTCCTGTGGCTGTGCTGGCCGGAGCCAGTGGACCTGGGGTGCACATGACCCAGTGAGACACCAGCAGCTGTGGCCGAGCCAGTGCCTGTGTCACCCCTCCCCCAACTCCAGGCAGTGTGGCTCAGGGAGAGTCTTCTTCCACTGGAGGACAGCAAAGGGAAGAGCTCAGAGGACTTTGTTTTGCAACTTGGGTACCAGCTCAGCCACAGTACAGCAAAGTACCCAACAGACTCCTGAGGCCCCTGAGTCCAGACCTTAGTTCCTGGATGGTATTTCTGGACCCACCCTGGGCCAGAAGGAAACACACTACCTTGAAAGGAAGGACCCAGTCCTGGCAGGATTCACCACCTGCTGACTAAAGAGCACTTGGGCTTTGAATAAACATCAGAGGTAGCCAGGCAACAGTCACCACAGGCTTTGGGTGAGACTAGGCTGGCTTCAGGTGTGACCTGGCACTGGTGGCCACAAGGGAGTACCCACGTCACTCTTCTCCAAACTCCAGCAGCCCAGCACAAAGAGTAAGGGAAGAGAGTGAGAGACTTTGCCTGGTAATCCAGGGAATTCTCTTGTATCTAACCCAAGCTCACCCAAGTACTACCACCAGGAGTCTGCAAGAGTCACAGCAGCACTGGGCTTGGGGTGCCCCAGTGCCGATACGGCTGCAATGACCAGAGACTTAGAGCACACCACTCAATGCCCTTTGAGTATCTGGAAAGCCTTTTCAAGGAGGATGGGTTCGAATAAGCCCAGACTGCGAAGATTAAAATAAATACCTAACTCTTCAATGCCTAGACATCAATGAACATCCATAAGCATCAAGAACATCCAGGAAGACGTGACCGCACCAAATGAACTAAATAAGGGACCAGTGACCAATTCTGGAGTGATGGAAATATGTGACATTTCAGAAAAATAATTCAAAACAGCTGCCCTGAAGAGGCTCAGTGAGCTTCAAGACAAAACAGAATGAATTCAGAAGCCTATCAGAGAAATTTAACAGAGACTGAAATAATTTAAAAAAATCAAGCAGAAATTCTAGAGCTGAAGAATTCAACTGACAAACTGAGAAATGCATCGGAGTCTCTCAACAGCAGAATTGATCAAGCAGAAGAAAGAATTGGTGAGCTTGAAGACAGGCTATTTGAAAATACACAGTCAGAAGAGAAAAAAGAAAAAAAGAATAAGAATGAAACATACCTACAAAATCTAGAAAATAGCCTCAAAAGAGCAAATCTAAGAGTAATTGGCTTTAAAGAGAAGGTGGAGAGAGAGATTGGGGTAGGAAGTTTACTTAAAGAAATAATGACAGAGAACTTCCCAAACTTAGAGAAAGATATCAATATTTGGATAAAAGAAGGTCACAGAACACAAAACAGATTTAACCCAATCAGGGCTACCTCAAGGCATTTAGTCATCAAGCTTCCAAAGGTCATGGATAAAGAAAAGGTCCTAAAGGAAGCAAGAAAAAAGAGAAGAATAACATATAAAGAAGCTCCAATGTATCTGGCAGCAGACTTCTCAGTGGAAACCTCACAGGCCAGGAGAGAGAGGCACAACATATTCAAAGTGCTGAATGAAAAAGCCTTAACCCTAGAATATTATATCCTACAAAAATATCTTTTGAATGTGAAGGAGAAATAAAGACTTTCGCAGGCAAACAAAAGCTGAGGGATTTCATCAACACCAGATCTGTCCTACAAGAAATGTAAAAAGAAGTTCTTCCATCTGAAAGAAAAGGACATTCATGAACAATAAGAAACCTCCTGAAGATATACAACTCACTGGTAACAGTAAGGACACAAATACAGAATAGTCTCTGGCTGTAATCGTGGTATATAAACCATTTATATCTTGAGTAGGAAGACAGACAAACCTATGAAAAATAACAACAACTTTTTGAGAGAGAGAGAGAGAGAATAAAAATATGGATAGGGATGGAAACAACAAAAAGGTCAAGAATGGGGGCATGGAGTTAAAGAGCAGAATTTCTGTTAGATTTCTCTTTGCTCGTTTGTTTGTAAGAAGAGTTGTCATATGTTTAAAATAATTGGTTATAAAATGTTTTAATGCAAACCTCATGGTAATCTCAAAGCAAAAAACCTACAACAGATACACAAAAAATAAAAAAGCAAGAAATTAAGACACAACTACCAGAGAAAATCACTTTTAACAAACATTATGTTAAGTGAAATAAGCCAAACACAGAAAGGCAAATCTCACATGTTCTCATTCATACGTGGGAGCTAAATATTAAAAACAATTGGTCTCATGGAGATAGAGAGGAGAATGACAATTACCAGAGGATGGGAAGGGTAGCAGGGAGGGGGAGATAGAGTGGGGATGGTTAATAGGTGCAAAAATGTAGTTAGATAGTTAGAATGAACAATATTTGATAGCACAACAGTGACTATAATCAACAATAAGTTAGGGTATATTTTATAACTAAAAAATGGAATTGGAATGTCCTAACACAAAGAAATGTTAAATGCCTGAGGTGATGAATACCCCTGATTTAATTAATTCCCACAGTATGTCTTTATCAAAATAGCATATGTATCCTATAAGGATATACAACTATTATGTACCCATAATAATTAAAAATAAAAAATGTATAACAAAGAAGGTAGAAATAAATGCATATATATCAGTAAATTAAATAATTATAAATGGAACAAATCCACCACTTAAAAGACCCAAACTCTCAAGATTGGCCACAAAATAAAATGCTGTTTAGGAAACTTAAAAAATAATAATAAAATAAGAATTCCTGATTTTGATAATTGCAACTATGGTTACTTAAAAGAATGTTCTTGTTCTTAGGAAGTACAGATGTTATTTCTCTAGCTCACTGTCACACAGTCCAAAAAATAAAACAATATGAACATATAGATATATAAACATACAGAATAATGATATAGCAAGTGAGGCAAATGTGAAAAATTGGTGAATCTGTCTAAAAATTATACGGGAAATTCCTTGTACTATGTAACTTTTCTATAAATTTGGTATTATATCAGATAAGTTATACGAAATGACCCAAAAAGAAGAAAGGTAGGAATTCCAGAATGGCACTATGAAGAGCTTGGTGAAACCACTCCAAAGAAAGAGAAAGCCTGACTTTTACACATAGGGAAAAAAGCAAGCAATAGAAACTGCCGTAAAAGGGCACAGGTGTTGAACTCCTCAGCAAAGACTTCAAAGCAGCTATTATAGATATGCTCAAAGAAATAAAGGAAACCATGTGTAGAGAATTAAAAGAAGGGGTGATTATAATTGCTTATCAAATACAGAATATTAAAAACTTTAATAATGAACATGGTGAAAATCTGGAAGAGTACCATAACTGAAATGAAAAAAATTCATTGAAGAATCACAACAGGAGATTTGAATTGGCGCAATAAAGAAACAGCCAATTTGAAAATAGATCAATAGAGATTATGCAATCTAAAGAAAAAAAAAATGAAGAGCCTCAGAAAAATTCGGAAACGCCATTAACTATACCAATGTAGAATGGTGATCCTAGAAGGAGAGGAGAGAGAAAACTGTAGAAAAAATATTAGTAAGCCATAATGGCTGAAAATTCCCCAGATTTGATGATAAACAATAATCTACACATTGGAGAAGCTCAAAAACCTCCAAGTCAGAGAAACACAAGAGATTTGCACCCAGACACATTATAGTCAAAATGCGAAAGCCAAAGATTAGGAGAAAAACTTGAAAGCAGCAAGAGAAAAAACACTTATCACATAGATGAAAACCACAGCTAATTTCTCAACAGACACAATGAAGGCCAGAAGGCAGTAGGATGACATGTTCAAAGTGCCAATAGAAAAAAAAAAAATCGTCAACCAACAATCCTATATCCAACAAAGCTATCTTTCAAAAATGAAGGTGAACTAGAGATAGTCAAGATAAACAAAAACTGAGATGATTTCTTGCTGGCAGACCTCTCTTACAATAAATACTAAAGGAAATCTTCAGACTGAAAGTGACACCAAACAGTAACTTGAATCTATGTACAAAAAAATCACAGCATCAATAAAGGTAATTTTGTAGGAAATTATAAAAGACAATATGATTGAATATTTCTTCTCCCATCTTCTTGTAACTGATTTAAAAAGCAATTCCATAAAATACTATTCAAAAAACTGCACTGTTGGACTATAACATATAGAAATGTAATATATTTGACAATAACAACAAAAAGGAGGAGGGTAGGAATGTAGCTGTTAATTAAAAAAACTTCATATTTTCCTGATGATTCCAAATCCTTACAAACAGCCTATGAATATCACGCTCTGATAACCAGGTACACTGTGATAAGGCTGATCCCTCCAAAAAGTTCTCCTCCTTACTGTCCCCTAACAGTGACCTAGTGTCACACAAATAGACTGTAAAATCCCCTCATGCCTTTTGCATGTGTACTCCACTCGGACTTGCCCACAGGTTCCCACTTTTTCTCATCTCCCTATCTGCTTTGTTGAGTCTGCTCCCATATGATCCCATGCATGGTGTGGCAAGCCATGCCTCCTCTGTAGGACCTGCAAGCATAACAAATCCTTTAATGTCATATATCTCTCCAAGTGCAATGTCCACAGTCATGTTGGAATAATCCTTAAACACCCCATAAGGGGAACTTACTGCCCCATTTATAACACAGCTGCATTGGAGTAAGAAAATGACATCAGATGGTAACTTGACCCACAGGAAAAAAGAAAGAAAAATAAAAATGATAAGAAGGTTAATATATTTTTATAAGCCCTCTATAAATATATGTTTGTTCTCCTTCTCTTAGTCTCTTTAAAAGACAGAAGATTAGCGAAAGGTATAATTGTTGGGTTTGTAACAAATATATATGTAATATATACAATAATACTAGCACAACAAAGAGGGGAGGGAATTAAACTATTCAAAAGTATTATTTTCATATCTTACTGGAATTAAATTAGTATAAATCTTAAGTTGGTTTTGATATGTTAGTATGTATATTTTAAGGCCTACACCAACCACTAAAAAAATAGAAGAAAATGTAGTTAAAAATCAATAATGAATTAAAATGTATGATACACAATATCAATTTAAGAAAAAGGGAGTTAGCAAAGGAGTAGCAGAGGAAAAAAGTACTCATGATATAATTAGAAAATAAAAAGCAAAATGGAATATGTAAATCTAACCATACTGATGACATTAATCACTCAAAAGGCAGAAATTGTCAGAATGAATTAAAAAAACAATACCCAAGTATATGCTGTCTAGAAGAGACAAAGACTTTAGTTTCACAGATACAAATAGGTTGAAATTAAAAGAACAGAAAAAGATACATCACACAAACAGCAACCACAAGAAAGACAGAGTGCCTACACTAATAACAGACAAAATAAACATTAAAATAATAAAATTATTAAAGATAAGGAGGGATGTTTTATAATGATCAATGGTTATCCATCAGGAAAACATAAACATATATACACCTAACAACACAGCCTATGTAACTATTATGTAGTTATTTATAATTGTATAAGAAAACTGATATAAATGAAATGAAAAACAGAAAATTCAACAATAATAGTTGGAGACTTCAATACCCTGCTTTCAATACTGGCTAGAACGAATAAGCAGAAAATCAACAATAATATAAAAGACTTGAGTGACCCTATAGACCAACTAGATCTAAAATGTATGTGTGTATATGTATGTGTGTATACACACACACACACACACACACACACATATAGTTTTTGCCTATGGGAAACTATCAATGATAACATATGCTAGACCATAAAACAAGACTCTCTCTATGTATATATTTTTTTTGATACAGGTCTCATTCTGTTGCGCAGGCTGGAGTGCAGTGGTGCAATCATAGCTCACCATAACCTCAAATTTCTAGGCTCAAGCAATCCTTCTGCCTCTGCCTCCTGAGTTGCTAAGACCACGGGTGTGTACCACTGTGCCCAGCTAATTTTTCATTTTATTTTTGTAGAGATGGGGTCTCATTATACTGCTCAGGCTGGTCTTGAACTCCTGGCATCAAGCAGTCCTCCCACCTGGCCTCCCAAAATGCTGGGATTATAAGCATGAGCCACTGTGCCTGGCCCAAGACTTAATATATTTAAAAGAATTTAATTCACAACAGAATTAAATTAGAAATCAACATCAGAAATAATTTTAGGAAATTTGCAAATACGTGAAAATTACGTAATGGACTCCTAAATAACAAATGGATCAAAGAATAAATCATAAGAAAGTTATAAAGTCCTTTGAGATACAGCCACCAGCCAAAATAGTTGAGTTGGGAGAACATTAGACTGAAGTCCTTTGAGATAAATAAATACAAAAACACAACATACCAAGACATATGAGATGCAGATCAAACACTGCTTAGAGAAAATCTGTGCTTAAAAACACCTATATGAAAAATAAGAAAAATCTCAAATCCATATCATTAACTTTCCACTATATAAAACTAGAAAAAGAAGGGCAAACTAAACTGAAAACAAGCCAAAGAAAGGACAAAATGAATGAGAGCAAAAATTAATGACATAGAGTATAGAAAAACATTTTGAAAATCAATGAAACAAAAAGTTGGTTCTTTGAAAAGATCAACATCCAGAAGATCACAGCAAATAAGTAAAATAAAAACAAAGAAAAAAATTCAACAAAATGGACAGATCTTTAGCTCTACTGACCAGGAGAAAAAGAGAAAGGACTCAAATTACTAAAAGTAGGAATGAAAGAGTATCACTAACAACTTTACAGAAATAAAAAGAATTTATTTCAGGGAATATTATGTATAACTATATGCCAAAAATTAGATAGCTTAGATGAAACAAATTCCTAGAATGATACCAACTACTAAATCTGAATTAATAAGAAACAGAAAATTTGAATAGACTTATAACAAGAAGAGAGACTGATTAGTAATTTTAAACTTCTTACAAAGAAGAGCCTAGTCCCAAATGTCTTCACTGGTAAATTCTATCAAATGCTTAAAGAAGAATTAACAGCAAACTTTCCCTTCACAAACCCTTCCCAAAAATTATAAGAAAAGGCAACACTTTCCAGCGCATTCTATGAGGCCAATATTACCCTAATACCAAAACCAAAGACATCACAATAAAAGATAACGCAAACTAATATCTCTTATGAATATAAACACAAAATTCTCAACATAATTCTAGCAAACTAAATCCAGCAAGATATAAAAGTAAGTTTTATCCCAGCAATATGAGTTAGTTTAACATGTGAAAAATTAATGCAAAAACCATATTAATAAAATAAAGGACAAAACCATGTGATCAGACCAGGCGCAGTGGCTCATGCCTATAATTCCAGCACTTTGGGAGGCCAAGGTGGGAGGATCATTTGAGTCCAGGAGTTCAAGAGCAGTCTGAGCAACACAGTGAGACACCATCTCTACAAAAAATAGAAAAATTAGCTGGGTACGGTGGTGCACGACTGTAGTCCCAGCTACTCAGGAGGCTGAGACAGGAGGATGGCTTGAGCTCTGGAGTTTGAGGTTGCAGTGAGCTATGATGACACCACTGCACTCTAGTCCAGGCAACAGAGTGAGACCCTGTCTAAAAAAAAAACAACCCCAAAAACAAAAAAACAAAACAAATAAAAAACCAAATAAAAACCCCATTGATCGCTTCAATGGATGTACAAAATATAAGGATGCAAACAAAAATCCTTACCAGAATATTGGCATTTTATATGTAGCAACATATAAAAGGGATCGTATATCATGACCAAGTGGGATTTACTGACAGATGCAAAGTTGGTTCAGCATATGAAAAATAATTCAATAACCCATACTACATGATTATCTCAGTAGATACAGAAAAAGCATTTGACAAAATCCAACAAAATCCAACACCCTTTTATGATACAAACTAAGAATAGAAGGAAACTTCCTCAACATGATAAAAGGCATATACAAAAACCTGTAGCTAACATAATACTCAATGGTGAAAGATTGAATGCTTTCCCCCTAAGATGAGAAAAAAAGACAAGGCTATCCACTGTCACACTGATATACAACTTTGTACCAGAGATTCTGGCAGGGCAAGTAGGCAAGAAAAAGAATGAAAAGCACTGAGACTGGAAAGGAAGAAGTAAAACTATCTCTTTTTGTAGATGACATGATCAGGCACCCAGAAAATGTTAAGGAAGCCATTAAAAAACTATCAGAACTAAAGTTGGCAAGGTTTCAGGATTTAAGATCAATACAGAAAAGTCTATTGTATTTCTACATACTAGCAATGAACAATCTAAAAGTGAAATTAAGAAAACAATTCCATTTAAAATAGCATCCAAAAGAATAAAATAGGAATAAATTTACCAAGGAGGTGGAACACTTGTATATTGAAAACTATAAAACAATGTTGAAAGAAATTAAAGAAGACGTAAATAAATGGAAAGACATCCTGTGTTCATGTATCAGAAGGCTTAATATAATTAAAATGGCAATACTCCCCAAATTGACCTACAGAATCAACACAATCCCCATCAAAATCTCAGCTGGATTTTTGGCAAAAATTGACAAGTTTATCTGAAAACTCGTGGAAATGCAAGGAACCTAGAAGAGTCAAAATAAACTTGAAAAATAAAAGCAAAGATGGAATACTCATACTTTCCATTTTCAAAACTTACTAAAAGCTACAATAATCAAGGCTGCATCACACTGGCACATGGATAGACATATAGATCAAAAGAATAGAATTGAGTCCAGAAATAAATGCATACTATTTCAACAAGGGTACCAAGACAATTCAACAGGGGAAAAAATAGTCTTTTCGAAAAATCATGCTGGAACAAGGGGGTATCAATGTGCAAAAAGTATTTGTACTCCTACCTCATACCATACATAAAAATTACCTCAAAGTGGATCATAGACTTAAATGTAAGTGCTAAAACTATACAACACTTAGAAGAAAACTGGGGTAAGTTTGTCATCTTAGGTTAGGAGATAATTACTTGAATGTGACTCCAAATGTACCAAAAGACATGATAGATAAAGTTGACATCATCAAAATCATAAGATTTTGTCTCAAAGAACTATCAAGAAAGTGTAAAGATAACTCACAGACAAGGAGAAAATATTTGCATATTACATATCTGATAAGGATTGGCATCTAGAATATATAAAGAATGCTTATAACTCAATAGTAAAAAGACACCCCATTTAAAAACTGACAAAGGATTTGAACAAAAACTTGTACAAAGAAGGCAAATAAATGTCTAATAAGTGCATGAAAAGATGCCCAATACTCTCAGTCATTAGGGAATTGCAAATCAAAACCACGGTGAGATACTATTTTATACTAACGAGAACAGCTATAATCAAAGAGTTATACAGTAACAAGTATTTGCAAGAATGTGAAAAAATTGGGAAGCTTCATTCATTGCTAGCGGAAATGTAACATGTTGCAGCCACTTTGGAAAAGTTTGGCAGTTCCTCAAAATGTTCAATGTAAAATTACCATACAACCCACTAATTCCATTTATAGATATCTACCTAAGGGAAATCAAAACATATGTCCATGGTGGATTCTGAGAAGAAATCCTGTTTGCAGGGTAGAAAACACCAGGAATCTGTTTTCCCACCTAGACAACAATGGCAGTGACAGAATCTGTCTGATGTAACTATTTTGAAACTCTGGAGTCTATTGAATGCTTGCAACTTCCAGGGGAAGGCTTGGAAGGTAAATTGTGGTTAATTTCTGTCAATTTCAGCTCTCACCACAGTAGCATCTACCCATCCCCACTTCCCCAGCCCCACAGCAGGCACCTGTACATGTGTTCTGGGAGCAGCTTACAGGCAGCTTGCAGGAGCCAGAGTGTGCAAAAAGTACCCTGTCCTCCAAACACTGGGTGTCTATGCTCCAGCTGCTGCTTCTGATCACAGAGGTGCCAACAAAGACGTGGTGGCCATTGTTGTTGCACCCCTCCCCACTGTTGCAAGACTCCCTCCAGCCCTAAGTGACTTCCTGGGGATTTAATAGACTGGCACCCTTTCCCCCCTTCACTTTTCTCTTTTCCCCTTCTGGGAGTCAGGCATTAAAGACTAGGCCATTCAAAAACAACTGCAAATGGGGAGAAATTAGAAAGTCACCCTGCATGCCCAGGGAAAGGCACAGTCTCAAAAAAGAGCTGAGAAGACCTTAAGTTTACACCTCAAGCTGATCATCAGCACAGAGAATGCCTACAACAATCAAAACAAAACAAAATGAAGAAACAAACAACAACAACAAAAAAAGAAAAAAAACAGAAAACTCTGGGGAAGGGAGAGAATCTGACTTCCAGAGTTACCACATTATTAGACTCAAATGTCTAGTTTTTAACAAAAACAAAAAAAAAATCACAAGACATACAAAGGAACAGGAAAGTATGGCCCATCAAAGGAAAAAAATAAGCCAACAGAAATGGTCTCTGAAAGAGACCTGATGGTAGATCTACTAGACAAAGACTTCAAAATAACTATCTTAAAGATGTTCAACAAACTAAAGGAAGATGTGGAAAAAATCAAGAAACTGATATATGAACAAAATTGAAATATCAATAAAGAGATAAAAAACCTAAAAAGACAGCAAAAAGAAATTCTGGAGCTGAAAAATACAATGACTAAAATGAAAAATTCACTAGAGGGATTCAAAGACAGATTTGAGCAGGCAGAAGAATCAGTTAAATTTGAAGATAGGACAATGGAAATTAGCAAGTTCACAGAATGGAAAGAAAAAGTACTAAAGAAAGGTGAACAGAGAATAGAGATCTGTGAAACACCATAAAGTGGGCCAACATACATATTGTGGGAGTTCCAGAAGGAGAAGAGAGAGGGAAATGGGAAGAGAGAATATTTGGGAAATAATGGCTGAAAACTTCCCAAATTTGATGAGAGACATATACATAAACATCCAATGAGTTCAATAAGATCCAAGTAGGGTGAACTTAGGCACACACCAAGATACATTATCATCAAACAGCTGAAAAACAAAGAGAATCTTGAAATCAGCAAGAGAGAAGTGACTTATGACATAAAAGCGATCGTCAATAATATTATTAGTAGATTTCAGATCAGAAACTTTGGAAGGCAGAAGGCAGTAGGCTGTTATGTTCAAAGTGCTAAAATTAAAAAAAATGTCAACTATGAATCTTTTATCTGGCAAAGGGGTTCTTCAAAAGTAAGGGAGGGCCGGTACAGTGGCTCATACCTGTAATCCCAGCACTTTGGGAGGCGGAGGTGGCAGGATTCCTTGAGTCCAGGAGTTCAAGATCAGCCTGGACAACATAGTGAGACCCTGTCTCTACAAAAAAAAAAAAGAAAGAAAGAAAAATAGCCTGGTGTGGTGATGCACACCTGTAGTCCCAGCTACTCAGGAGGCTAAGACATGAAGATGGCTTGTGCCCAGAAGTTCAAGGCTGCAATGAGCTATGATCTCACCACTGCACTCTAGCCTGGGTGACAGAGCCAGACCCTATTTCTTAAAAAAAAAAAAAAAAAAAAAAAAAGAGGTTAGGGGGAAATTAAGATGAACAAAAGCTGAGGGAGTTCATTACTACTAGAGCCGTCCTGTAAGAAGTGTTAAAGAGAGTCTTGCACATTGAAAGGACGCTAGACATTAACTTGAAGCCATATGAAGACATAAAGATCTCAATAAAGGTAATAGTACATGGGAATTATAAAAGCTAGTGTTATTGTAACAATCGTTTGTAACTCCACTTTTTGTTTTCTACATGATTTAAGGGATGAATACTTTTTTTAAAAAGGTACAGACAGTCCCTGACATATGGTTTGACTTATGATTTTTCAACTTTACAGCAGTGCAAAAGTGATACACGTTCAGTAGAAATCACACTTCTTTTGCAATGCTGGGCAGTTGCAGCAAGCTGTAGCCCTCAGTCAGCTACACATTTTTGACTTAATGATATTGTTTACTCACAATAGGTTTGTTGGGATATAACTCCATTGTAAATGTAAGTCAAGGAGCATCTGTGATTATTAATCTAAAAATTAGTATGTTTATAATTTCACATTTTGTTTTTGACATGAAGTGATGCCTTTAAAAAGTTATCAGTTTATATTTTGGATGCATGATATATGAAGATGTAATTTTGTGAAATCAGTAACTAAAAGAGGTAAGGAAAGAGATGCAAAGGAGCAGAACTTTTATCTGTTACTGAAGGTAAGCTGGTATAAATCCAAATGAGAGCGTTGTAACTTTAGGATGTCAAATGTAATCCCCATGGTAACAAAGAAAACAGCTACAGAATATGCACAAAAGAGAATGAGAAAGGAACTTGAAGGTTTCGTTATTTAAAAAATCAACTAAACATAGAAAAAGACAGTAATGCATGAAATGAGGGATAAAAAAGTTCTCAGACTTATAGAAAACAGATATCAAAATGACAGAAGTAAGTCCCTCCTTTCAGTCAACCTCAAAAAGGAAGCAAATTCTAACATGCAGTGTAACATGGATAACACTTGAGGATACTATGCTTATGGAAACAAGCCAGTCACAAAAAGACAAATATGATTCCACTTATATGAGATACTCAGAGTAGTCAAAATCAGAGAGTCAGGAAGTATAATGGTGGTTTCAGGGGCTGGGGGAGCGGGGGCTGTGGAGTTAGGTGGGGTTTCCGTTTTGCAAGATGAAAAGAGTTCTGGAGATGGAGAGGTGACGATGATGGCACAACCACCTGAATGTACTCAACACCACCGAACTGTACACTTGAAATTGGTTAAGATGGCACATTTTTATGTTACATGTATTTTACCACAATAAAAAATAAAAAAAAATGTGCACACAAAAACTTATACACCAATGTTGATAGAAGCATTATTTACATAATAATCAAAGAGTGAAAATAACCCAAATATCCATCTCCAGATGAATAGATAAAAAAATGTGTTATATACATATAATAAAATACTATTCATCAGTAAAAAGGAATAATATAATGATACACGCTACAATCCCTGAACAACTATGCCAAGTGAAAGACACCAGTTGCAAAGGATCACATATATATGATTCTACTTCACCGAAATGTCCAGAATAGGCAAATCCTATTTTGGCAGAAAGTATTAATAGATTCATGGCAGAAAGTATTAATAGATTCATGGTCGCCCAGTGCTGGGGAAAGGGAGGTGGAATGGGAGGTGACTGCTAATGGGCATGAAGTTTCTTTTAGGGGAGATGAGAATGTGGTAAAATCAGGTTGTGTTCATAGGTGCACAATTCTGTAAATATGCTAAAACCCATTGATTGTACGCTTCAAAAGGTGAACTTTATGGTATGTAAATTATATGTCAACAAAGCTGCTTAAAAAAATTATCAGGGGAAAAAGAGATGAAATAAAGACATTTTCCAAAGAGAAGCCTTGATATAATTTGTTTCCAGCAAACTCACACTCAAACAACTATTAAAGGAAGAAGGATACGATCTTGTACAGAAGCTTGGAGATGCAGGCAGGAACGGGAACGACACGAACGCGGGTGGACCTCCACATCTACGAGAGGAGGAGGTGGGCCCGCGCCACCCAGAGGCCCTGCTCTCCCGTCCCCCACCACGCTCCATCTCCTTCCAGCCAGGGGCCTCGCAGACGTTGTTCCCTGTGCTTGAATATATCCCCTGCCTTCACGCTCCACTTTGGTCTCGCTGACTCCTACTCGGCCTTCAGCTTTCAACTTCAATTCCACCTCCTCGAGAAGACCAATCTGTCCCTCCAGGGTGAGTGGAGACCTGCTGCGACACACTGAGCCCCTGAGCCTTCCGTTCACGAAGGTTACTGCTTTGAACGGCACGTGTGTTTGTGTGATTCTTCAATCCGGTTCCCCTTGACGGACTTCTGCCTGCTTACACTCCCTATATATTTAATCAATTTTTCCTTTTCTTGGGGAAAAAGATGAAAATAAATTATGACTTAACTATTGTTCTCTAGTGAGTCACGCCAGGATCTGCCTGTACCTTTTTTTAGAAAAATAAGTTTCACATTACTGAAGCAAATGGAATGTGTAATGCTCACAAAGTTCCTGTGAGAAATCTCTGTTCAAAAATCGTGCCAGCTTGCTGCTTAATGATATTATTATCCTCAAGAGCAGAGGGCCTTGACTGCTGTATCCACCCCAAGAAGGCAGTGGCGTCAAGGTTGGACCTCACCGCAGCCAACCATTGCTCCCCGAAGGCGCAGGGCCTCCTGCTCTTTGAAGCTGACTCCTAGCTGTGTGCAAAACCTCCTCTGTCCACTTGCTGGAAAGGACAGGCAGGAGAGAGGGGTAGATCCACTCTGACAAATGAGAGAAAAGCAAGGAAATCTCATATCAAAGGACTGAGACCAGAGAATACTCAGATGCTTAGTGATAGGTCTGTAAGTACAGCAAGAAGGGAGAGTAAAGGAATGTGGCTGGTCAGTTTTGAAGTCTCCTAGTGTCCTGTAACCAATGTTTACCTTATTTTTAAAAACCAGAATAAGCCTTGGTCTAGAGAAGTGAGTCATCCCCTTCCTTGCTCGGTATGCAAAGCTTGAAGACTAACTTCATGAGGACAGGGAATAGGTTACTAGCATGGCACTGCCACATAGTAGGTGCTCAATAAATATTAGTAAATGAATGAATGAACAAACCAGAGGCACTTATCAATAACACTAGATGAAAGAATCACTTCCTATTAAAAGTGAGACGGCATTGACTACCCATCCACTGGTCCCTAGGCCACCTAGCACACTAAGGTTTCAAGGACAGACTTCCTTCAAAATCTGTGACTTAGCTAGACAATGTCTCATTTCTTTATCCTGAGTTCTTGCCCAGTGTCCTCCTTTAGACATGACCCACCCTATAGCCATACGGAGCTGAAGGCCGATGGGCTGTGTGGACCTCTCGGGTTGGGAGTTAAGGAATATGGACGCAGAGGAGGTCCCTGCTTACAGGCCTGGTGTCTTCTTCAGGCTCCCCGTCAGCCATGGGCAGGGCAGGAGCAGTGAGGGAGTCTGGAGGGAACAGGCAGTGGGCTACGACTCGCTGGGCTGTTTCTTTGCAAAGAAATAACCACAGCTTCATCCCAACAAATGCAGTCACCCATGAGATGAACAGCATAGTTTAAAAGCAAATAAATAGTATCTTATATATTAATAAGATAAACTACACTAAATTTCCTGAAAATTATTTACATAACGGTTGACTTAGTGCTATTCAAAGACCTTATAAATGGGCAAATTAAGTTACTTAGCTAGGCATGCATAAGGCTTTCCAATGCAGTATATACACAATATATGCACATATGAATCTATATTCACATGTGCAGCCTGAGCCTACATGAACACACCTCAATAAAATGCATGTCTTAGACTGCAACGCGTGACAGCTTTCACGAGAGCAAGCTGTTTTCACTCATCCAGAGGTGAATGTTTTCACATGAGATATGAAAAACATTAGTTTAGACATTTCCAAGTTATTAGAGTAAAAAAAAAAAACCTAATAGCAACTTTTACAAAACCATTATTTCAAAAATAGCTAAGCAGCAGAGCTTCAAACTTCATAACCTTATTTTAGAAATTCTACTTGCATAATTTTTGGGAAAATACAATAGAAATTCATCCTGATGCTGGAGAGTATCTTGCAAAGATGCCATCTGACCTGGAAACTTTCAATCTCAGAGTGAGAGCTGTACCTTGTGCTGATTGCTGCACAAACAAGCAACGAATGGAACCCCAGAGCCCAGGACACAGGGGACAGTTTTACAAGGTCTGGCTTATTTCTAACTTCATGAGTTTATTGAGGTAATACATTCCCTTTCTTCTGTGCATATACGCCAAAAATTATGCTTAATTTATCTAGAATGTTCCATATATGACTGGCATTTCTGCAGCACAGCAGAGGCAGGGCCAAGGGTTTGTTTTTGTTTTTTTAGTAGGAAGTCATGCTCCAAAGCCTATTAACAAGAAGATGTAACACTAACACTCTATCCTGGCCCATTCGAAATGGGCAGAATCAGACACCGAGGTCGAGTACATTTTAGTAAAAAGATTTTTATGAAACAGTAACCATGATGATGACTTACATGCAGAGGGCTTGTAAGAACAAGGCCCTGCGTTCACAAGAAATCCTTGAGTTGTTGGGTTACTACCCCTATGATACAAAAGAATAAAGTGAGGCTCTGGGCATGGACTATCTGCCCCAACTCCCCACGCATCTCCCCACTGCCAGGTTGTAGGTAGGTCCTTCCAAAGATGCAACATCAATTTCCCAAGACTGTCCACCCGACCCAAGTGACGAGCAGATGCAACAATCATCTGTACTGACAGAGGCGGCCATACTGAGAATTTTCCATTTGGGATATGAAAAAACACAAATTGTTTATTCTAAGCAAATGAATTTAAATGAAGCCATAACTCTACTTCCCTCTGCACCACTGAGCACAGAATCAAAATGCACTGAGAGCCGAACACCTTTCAGGGATAAGGTCAGCTACAGTAGGGCAAGGTGGCTCTGTGCAGGGCCACTGGCCTCTGCTATGCAGGAGGACGGGCAGCACATCTCCCAAGGCTGCGGCTGTCAGTTGAGAACAAATCCTTCGGTGGTGCTGTTTAGGTACAGGAATAATTAAAACGTCCTTTTACTTTGACCTCTGCTGCCTGCCTTCCGCTCAAAGTATATCGACTGCGCCACCCAGATCCCAACTGCAAGCATGGGATAGCACGAGTGAATGCTATTTACCCAGCCCTCCTTGCCTCTCCCTCTTCCCCTCTACGAATATGTGTGTGTGTCATAAAGGAAATAAAGAAAATCATCATTTTCCTCCAGAATTCACACAATTCAAGGAGATAAAACAAGGTCTATGAGGAAGGAGGTCATAAACATTCTAGAACGTAAGACAATAAATGCTGAAGCTTTGTCCTGAGGCCATAGGGGAGGGTGGCCATCCCTCCCTCCCCTCTCTCCCCCACCACCTCTTCACCCTCAGAGCCCACCTGGGGTCAGGCCTGACGCACTGGTAAAAGGCAGCCATCTTCCCGAGCCTGGCCTGCGGCAGCTCCGGCTCTCTCATCCTCCTGGAGGCTCCAGCAGGGAGCACAGTGGGCCTCCTGGTCTTCCTCCACGTGGCCTAGGGCCCTCAGGACACCACTGGTTGCTGATCAGGAGTGCTTATCCCCATTTCCCCCGGCAGCTCCACTGCACCTGGCAGCACCTCCGGGCCACAAGGAAGCGGGGCTTCTGCCAACCTCGGCACTCCTGGGCCGGGAGAGCTCCTTGGGCAGGTGCGCAGGCACACGCAGTGAAAGCTGCCCGAGAAACACACGTACTTCCTTCTTCCACTCTGGGCCCTGAAGGCCAGGGGTGGGGGTGGCCTGGCTCTTCAGGGAGTTGGTCACCTGCCTCCCTGTGATTGGAGTCACTGCTGAATGGCTGAGGATGAGAAACAACAAACCTGGGCTTTGTTTTATTACGCTCACCATGGAAGCAGACAGAGGGCGATGCTGGGCTCCCCACCTGAGCAGGGCAGGGCCCAGGAAGAAGACCTACTGCTGAGAAAATCCCAGACAGATTCTGAGCCAAACACACCCGCCCAGGGCTCACCTCTCCTTCCAGCACTAAAGTCACACAGTTCCTCCTGCCACCCCTTGATGAGACTTGCTAGCTACAGAATGAGGGACCGTGTGGGGGACACGTTCATCTCTGCCCCTTCGGCTTTCTTTCTAGTTTTCCTTAAAGGTCCATCATGTTACTTCGGGTCCTAGATATGTTTTGTGAACTGCTTTCTCGGGACCTTCCAAACTCCTGTTAGCCAGGCAACTGCCTTCCCCACTCACTGTGGCACCGACAGGATTTCTAGCCCTCCCCGCTGGAGACCACACCTGGCAGGTGCACAGGCCACACCCACCCAAGAAAATCACCAACTGAGCCTGCCTGGCCAGGTTCAGCCTCCCCACACGACAAAGCCACCGGCCCTGGTGACGTCCTCCCTGATTACCTGCAGCTGCCACTTCAAAATAATAGACTCCTGCGACCGGCATTGCAACTGCACCTAACTCAAGTTCCTCCCGAGTCTGAAGGCTCCAACCACAACCAGCTACAGTCAGCAGTTTCCAGGCAACAGATGGCTCTGGGCGGCGGGTGTGATTCTGTGTTACTAAAACCCAGGAGCAGGCAGGCAGCAAAGGCGACTTCTGAAGATGGTTCTAAAAAAGTCCTAGCTTGCTTTTCTGTTTTCCAAAATGCAACTGTATGTAGAGTTCTAGTCAAATGGTGTACGGTTTAAATAAAGCATTAACAATACATCTGATGGTGACAAAAGAAAGCAGTTCAGAGAAGAACTCAGATGACAATTACTGAATGTTTAGAAGTGAGTTTCCATACACGCACCCTTGTACGCATTTAGAGCCTGTAGGCTCACTGTCCTCCTGCCAACAATTCGGTTTTCACCCGCGGAGAGGGACAAAACGTTGGCATGGAGTCCCATCTCCTGGGAGGCTGTCCAGGGGACCAAACAGCAGGGTGGATTGCTGAAGGGACAGGGGCTGGGCCCCAGGGCTGATGTTTCTAAGAAGTGTTCTCAGCTAGCAGCACTCTCTGTCCCATGGCACGAGCAGGCCAAACCCCACAAGACCCACAGCAGCAATTCCATCCTGCTCAGTAAGCTGGACGGAGCCTGGAGCCCACCTGTGCCAGTTGCTACGGCCTGCCCTGGGCATGTGACCCACCCTCTCTCAGCAGCAGTGGCCCCTTGGGAGCCTCATCAGTGCTTCGTCACTGTGGTAACCCAGCATCCAGGATGGTGCCCAGCATGGGGCGGCCCAATGCCCCAACAAAACGCAACTCGAGATGGACCCAAGCCCCAAGGGAGGTGGCATCACATCATGCGGTCGCACTGCTGAATGCCCAGGGACCGAGAGGTCCACCGGGGGGCAGGGGCAAGACACACTGCAGGCTTTGACGCAGCCCGTGCACGTGCACACACCCCCTCACTGCCACCTCCCAGCATGCTCTCCGCAGCACGCTTTGCACAGTTTACATCTCTGCTCCATTGTAAACATTTAAGCAATGTTCTGGAATCTCCTTTCTTTGGACTTCCTTTGCCTGCCTTTGCAATGCCCAAGCCATACATCCCCTGGGACATTGGAGAACTAAACTAAAATGCCAATGAACCCATGTGCATCTATTAAAATGCCATTTATTAACTCAACAGATAATCTTTTATGCTAGCAAATCTAAGGGCTTTGTGATAGGACCTCCTTAAGACCCAGGGCTCATTTCATTCAGAGGGAAGAGAATGAATGTTTATTAAGCATGTCTCAGGTCCCAGGCGGTTTATACTTACTCTCATTTAAGGCTCACAACCACCTGTGAGTGAAATGGCACATCCTGTTTCTGCAGGTCAGGAAATAGAGGATCTTACACGTTAAGCAACCAGTCCAAGATGACCAAGCCAGTAAGTGGAAAATCTGACACTCGAATCAAGGCCTGTACCTCACCCAAGTGGGAGCTCTTCCCCACGACAGCAGCTGCCTCCTAGGAAGCCCGGGCCAGGAGTTTAAGTGATCGGTCAAGTTGCATTCCTTCTGGGCTGGCAACGTGGCAGCATCTATCAAACCTTGCTGCTCTAGTAAATCCACTCCTGGGGAATTTTTCCTAAGGAGATAATTAAGCACTCCCTTATAACAGTGTCCTGGAGACAATCTAAAGGCCCACCCGTCAATGGGAGACAAACAGGAGACTGGCCATGGCATTGCGACATAGCCATACAAGGGAAGGTTG
>RJWJ010009831.1:0-48840 GCA_004363605.1 Indri indri | reverse complement strand
ATATATATATATATATATATATGTAAAAGAAAGTAAATTCACCAAAGTGAATTTCCAATAACCAATAATCAGAACTTTCCATGCATCTTCTAATTCTTGTCCATTTATATGTTTTTTATATTATTATAATGATAGCACAGATACAATTTTGTATTCTCATACTTTCACTTTACATTATACCAAAATTTATCATGCTGATTAAAATGTATATAATTTTTTTTTTTTTTTTTGAGACAGAGTCTTACTCTGTTGCCCGGGCTAGAGTGCCGTGGCGTCGGCCTAGCTCACAGCAACCTCAAACTCCTGGGCTCAAGCAATCCTACTGCCTCAGCCTCCCGGGTAGCTGGGACTACAGGCATACGCCACCATTCCCGGCTAATTTTTTCTGTATGTTTTTAGTTGTTTAGCCAATTTCTTTCTATTTTTAGTAGAGACAGGGTCTTGCTCTTGCTCAGGCTGGTCTCGAACTCCTGAGCTCAAACGATCCGCCCTCCTCGGCCTCCCAGAGTGCTAGCATTACAGGCGTGAGCCACCGTGCCCGGCCAAAATGTATATAATTTTTAATGGTTGATGATGCAGCATGGTATAATGAAAGAATAATCATAATAATAGTGAATATTTCTAAACCTCTTATAGATACTATTCTAAACACTCTTATATATCAACACATTTACTCCATTGAGGAAGGTACTGTTATTATTTCCATTTTATAGATGAGACACAGAGAAGTTAATTGACTTGCTCAGGGTCACGTGAGATGCAGGAGGTGGAAATGAATTTCAGGTTAAAATAGTCTTCCTTTATCATCTGAAGTTGTAACAACTGTGGAGTCATATAAATCTTGGTTCGAATTTAGGTTCTGCCTATTAGCTATGTGACCTTGAATGAAGACACTAAAAAGTGGGAACAAATAATATTCACTTTGCAGAATTGCTGTGAAGATAATAAGTCTATAAACTGTGTAACACATAGTAGGCACTGAATTATTTAATTATTTCTCTAATGTTAGACATTTAGGTTATTTCTAATTTTTCGTGATTATTGATAACACTGTAATTAATGTTTGTCTATATGGGTTTTTTCCCCCTTCTTTTGGTTTAATCCTGAGAATAGATCCTGAAAAGGGTTATTACTGGGTCAAAGAATATTAGCTCTAATTGGTTAAGTATTGCCAAATGAATTTCCAAAAGAGTTTTTCTATTTGCCATCTGTGAATTTATCTTCTCTACTACCTTGCTAGTATTAATTTAGTTACTATAAAAGATAATAATAGATATTTTTTTTTGCCTGCTTACCGTGTACTAGGCAATTTGCTAAGTGTTTTACTATATGTGATCTCAATCATTATAACAACCCCAAGAGATGGCAAAGCCAGGATTTGAAACTTTGGTCTGTTTGATTCCAAAGCCTCTTAACCTCTATACTTAAACGTTATCAGGTAAAATCAAAACATGGTGTTTTTTAAATATAATTTAAGTAGTGCAAAATAAGTACTTTGTTAATTTCATGTTTGATTTCTCAGCCGGAAAAAGTCCCATGATTATTTTCTTTTCTTTTCTTTTTTTTTTTTTTTTTGAGACAGAGTCTCACTCTCTTGCCTGGGGCGAGTGCCGTGGCGTCAGCCTAGCTCACAGCAACCTCAAACTCCCGGGCTCGAGCAATCCTACTGTCTCAGCCTCCCGAGTAGCTGGGACTACAGGCATGTGCCACCATGCCCGGCTAGTGTTTTTTTCTATATATATTTTTAGCTGTCCAATTAATTTTCTTTCTATTTTTTTTTGGTAGAGACGGGGTCTCGCTCTTGCTCAGGCTGGTCTCGAACTCCTGAGCTCAGAACCATCCGCCCGCCTCCGCCTCCCAGAGTGCTAGGATTACAGGCGTGAGCCACCGCGCCCGGCCCCCCATGATTATTTTCAATCTGCATTTCTTCATATAAATTTTCTTTTCGCTTTCTACAGTCACAATGGCTAAACCATAGAACTGTGCTCCAGACTGTGCTGAAAGTACTTCACAAATGAGAACCTCACTGACTTCCCAAATAACCCTTTAGAATGGCTAGCGAAGTCCTGCATAGGCTAGCCCTCGGGTGCCCCTCCACTTCCTCTAGCATGTTCATTTCCTTGTCATTGCTGTGCTTCCTCTGCCACAGGGTGTTGCACACATGCTGTTACCTCTGCCTCGAACAGTGTTCACACTCCTCTTTACCTAGTTAACATTAATAATTCTTAAGATCTAATAATTCTTTAGATCTCAGTTTGGTGATCACTTCCTCAGAGAAGGCTTTCTCGACCTCCCTGAAAAAAATCAGATCTCCTACTATAAATTCTTATTAGCATCATCCGTTATTTTCATAGCATTTACCACAATTTCAATTTTACATTTATTTGTATGATTATTTGATTAATGTCCACTTGCCCATCAGACTTAAGCTTTGCAAAGGCAAGGCTCATACTTAGTTCTGCTTATGTTTGGTATCCTTAGCGACTAGCGCAGAGTTTGGCACCTAGTAGACACTGAGGCACCGAGAGGTTAAACGACTTACCTAAGGTCACACAGTTCATAAGCCGTAGAACTAGGCTTTCGAATAAAGCTATCTGATTTCTCAGCCTGTGCTCTACCTTCCACCCTTGCTCTGCTGCCTCCACCTTGTCCATTGGCCTTAATTTTTAAAATTTCACCTATTTTCTTTCTAACTGTAAATTTGTTTTCTATGTCTTGACACTTTTTTTTATCCCACTGCACATTTGAAGATAGGCTTTAATTTTTTAAACTTTTGAAAATTGTGAAACGTGTATACAGAAAATACTTTAAACAAAGACATACATACAATAAAGCAATAAAGCAGGCACCCACATAAGCACCACTCAGGTGAAGAAATGGAACATTGAGTGTGTGGTGGCTCACGCCTGTAATCCCAGCAACTCAGTAGGCTAAGGTGGGAGGATCACTTGAAGCCAGGAGTTTGAGACCAGCCTGGGCAATATGGCAAGGCCCCATCTCAAAAAAAAAAAAAAAAAAAAGAACATTGCCCCCACATCCCTTGAGTGTCCTTCTAGATCGCAAGACTCCCTAGCCCTTGCAAGATCAGAGGTAAACGCTAGCCTGATACTTTTTTCCTTTGTTTTTCTGTATAGCTTTAATATTTATATATTACTAAACAAGAGATTAACTTTTACATTTTCGAACTATGCATAAATGAAATCATTAAATGTTTTATGTCTTGCTTCTTTCACTCTACATTCATCAATTTTGTTGCATATAGCTGGATCTTAATTTTTTCTAATCATTTTTATAAATTCTGTGAAGGCTCAATAGATACAATTACTGTTATGATCACAGAGTGTAGAGAGAGAGATTATGTGGTCACTTAGGATGGTATTATCCATTTTGGATCACCATAGTCTCATGTCTAGGCTTTAGCTTTGCTGGTCTAGAAATTCAATTTTGTTGGTATATGCAGAGTTGATGAGGATCGGGTCACTGACTCATGATAACCAAATGCATAAGAAATTCACCAGAAGCCAGAATGACAATTTATTAATTTTTCAGGGAGAAAAATAACTGTCAAACAGAGTAGCAGTTTGCATTGACTGGCCAGCATATTCTCTACTTTGGAGGAAAGGATGAGAAGCCAGCTATAATTAGAAAGTGCTTGATGCGCATGGTGATTTTAGTAGCCTCAACTTTGATGGTATAATGTCTCCATCTCCTTGTTTGAACTCTCACAGGCTGGTGGCCAGCATTCTCTAGACAGCAGTAGGCACACTGACACGTGTTTGTGTCTTACTTTCCTTCCTCTAGGCTTAATGAAAACCATTCTCTCCCATTAGTGTATTCTTTATCAGATAGATTACAATTTACAAATAGGTATCCTCTTTGACTAGTTACTGCAGCTGATTGTGGTTTTATGATGTGTATATTTCACCTATTATATAAGGTTATTAAGGCTTGGTTGTGTTATGTGCTGGCCAATTTTGCTGCACATGTTTATGTTAAAACTCTTTAGATGTATTTTTTTTCTTTTCTGTGCTGGAGGCAGTTGAAGCATCTTCATTTAGAAAGCATGTGTAAAAGCATGAATTGTGTATAAAAAATGAGAGCTTAGCAAATGTCAGGTATTGGGCTAAAATATGCATACATCAGCTCATTGGATGTTTATATGTATTTGTACAATAACTAGATGAGAATACAGAAATATGAACACAGCTTTGATTATGATATATCTTCTTCCTTTAAAAATATTTTGAAGTGAAGATATTGCAAATAAAAGTACAATTAACAGAAATTCAAATAAAAATACTACTTAATACCACTTTACTTATCAAAAGGACCTATGTTTAAAACATTATAATCCCAGAGTTGGTCAGAATTCAAACATATGCAGTCTCATATGCTGCTAGTATAACCTTTTTGGAGGCAAAATTTATATACTTTCAGATATACATTTGGTAATATGTATCAAAAGCCTTAAAAATAGGCAAATTCTTTGAACACGCTTAAGAATTCATCTGAAGGAAATAATGAAAGATATTTATATTTTGTTCATACATTGTAGTATTGTTTAGAATTATGAAAGGCTGGGTGTGGTGGTTCACACCTGTAATCCTAGCACTTTGGGAGGCTGAGGCGGAAGGGCTGCTTGAGGTCAAGAGTTTGAGACCAGCCTAGGCAAGAGTGAGACCTCTGTCTCTACGCAAAATAGAAAAAAATAGCCAGTGTGGTGGTCAGTGCCTATAGTCCCAGCTACTTGGGAGACTGAGGCAGGAGGATCACTTGAGCCCAGGAGTTTGAGGTTGCTGGCAGGGTACTCTAAGCCTGGGTGACAGAGCGAGACTGTCTCAAAAAAAAAAAAAAACTATATATATATTGGAAGCAAAAATCCAACAATATAAAGGAACAGGTTTAGTAACTTATGTTATACCCCATGCAATGGAATACTCTGCCACCATTAAAATGTAGAACACAAACTGATAGGTTAAAAGAGCAAGTTTCAAAACCCTGTATACAGTGTGATCCTATCTTTATTATACACATATAGATAAAATATTGGAAGGTAATATTACAAAATATTAAGGATGGTTAACTCTGGGTACTGGGATTATAGATGATTTTATCATATTATTTTTATTTATATATTCTAAATTTTCTTCAATGACTTATGTATTTTTTTTTTTTTTAATTTTTTTGAAACAGAGTCTCACTCTGTTGCCCGGGCTAGAGTGCTGTGGTGTCAGCCTAGCTCACAGCAACCTCAAACTCCTGGGCTCAAGCGATCCTCCTGCCTCAGCCTCCCGAGTAGCTGGGACTACAGGCATGTGCCACCATGCCCGGCTAATTTTTTCTATATATTTTTAGTTGTTCAGCTAATTTCTTTCTACTTTTAGTAGAGACGCTCTTGCCCAGGCTGGTCTCCTGAGCAAACGATCCACCTGCCTTGGCTTCCCAGAGTGCTAGGATTACAGGTGTCAGCCACTGTGCCCGGCCTACTTTTATATTTTAAAAATTTATATTTAAAAATTTCCTTTAGTCTTGTTGAATTTCCATTTGGAAAATAAAAAGCAACAAAAAGGTGAATTTTATGTTTCTTGGGAGTAGGGCATTTTTGTAGAAAAGATACATTTATTAAATATAAAGACATATTTATTAAACATGAAGGATTCATCAAGCCCCTAATAGAGAAAAGATATCCAGTTCTGAAGGCCAGGTTTACATGCTAATGTTGGTTTAAAATACACTAATACTAGACATCAGGCTGGGTGCGGTGACTCATACCTGTAATCCTAGCACTCTGGGAGGCCAAGGAGGGAGGACTGCTTGAGGTGAAGAGTTCGAGACCAGCCTGGGCAAGAACTAGACCCCATCTCTACACAAAATAGAAAAATTAGCCAGGCATGTTAGCACATGCCTGTAGTCCTAGCTATTCAGGAGGCTGAGGCAGGAGGATCGCTTGAGCCCAGGAGTTTGAGGTTTCAGTGAGCTATGATGATGCCATTGCACTCTAGCTTGGGTGACAGAGTGAGGCTCTGTCTCAAAAACACAAAACAAAACAAAAATACCCCCTGAAAACCATATATATATAAAATAGAAGTCAGACTGGTATTGAAGCAACTTCTGGAGACTCATCAGAAGACCTGAGACAGACCAGAGACCTCGATACATCTTGGTAGTATAAAAAAGATGTAAATACAACCTAGTTCTATATGTGTTTAAAGTAACAATACTAACCACACAGTTATGAACACAGTACCTCCTGCAGAACAAGTACGCAAACATCTCTTGAATTGAAATGACTCATTTGTGTGAATAAACCTATCACTTGAGCATACTTACCAGCATTTTTTGTGCACACTAAGGTGAATTTGTTTCTTTTTTTTTTTTTTTTTTTTTGCTGCTACCATGAGAATAAACATAACACCTCTAAAGCTGATTTCTTCCAACTCCATCTCCAGCCTCTTACTAGGGACCATCTAGTCCTACATTTTCAGTTACTCACAAGATATTTTAAATATATTTCTTGCCATTTCTTCACATTTTATGTATATAAGGCTGAACCTCTTGGTTTACTCACCCCAGTTTAGTTATTGCCTACCTGCCTACCCACCTACCCACTTACCCTACTATTGCATTGGAATCCAACCTCTATAAGTTTGTCTTGTTGGAAATGACTGTGTGCACACTTAGGAGCAGTTCAATCTTGTCCTTTGTCCTATTGGCAGTACTCCTACTTACTGGATTTAAAGGCCTGAGATCCTAATTCCATTCTTTGGCACTCCGGCTTTTTGTGCCCTGTCGGAGGCTTCGAACAATACTGACCTGCAGTTGTAAGGCATTGAAGAACTGCCTCGAGTGATTCTGGAGACAGCTAAACTTTGATTCTCCTTTCTCACCTAGCACAGGAGGGCCAAATTTTATTTTCCTCTCTCTAAAATGTAACTTATGTCTTCTATGCAATAACATAGTCCTTCGAGTCAAAGATATCGTGGTCTTGAGTTGTCTCGATGATGTCGTGGGTTCAAGCTGCTGCCTCAGTCCAAGGCCCAGGAGACGAGGGTGACGTGTTTGACCAGGAAGCTGACGAGTCTCTCCTGGTGCAGAGGGAATGGCAGAGTCACATGCGGAGAGTCAAAGTAAACCTGGGTGGAGGGGTGGGGTACTCTTAGGTGTGCCGGGTTCAGGGAAAAGAGGCGCCGAGTTGTGAAGAAGCCGGGTTCTGAGTGGTCCCGGCTTGGTCCAGTGCTGCCCTCCTTTACCCCTTGCTAACCAGTCCGGCCCGCCCGCGTCTTGCTAGGATTTCCGGATGGTTTCCTTGGAAGTGCGTGAAACAACAGGACTCCTTTGAGCGCCTGTGCCTGCGGGGTGTGTTAGAAGCTGGGGACCAACCGAAAAAAACTTTGTCCAGACCTTGGGAAAAAAAAAAAGATATCGTGGTCTTGTGCTTTCCTTTTTCTTTCTGTTCTCTTTTGGGAGTGACCTTAACTAGTTTATAAGAAGAGCATGCAAAAGACTCAGTTCCGATTTCTAGAGTCTTATGGCCAGGGCCCCAGTTCTCCTCTCCTTTCTTGAAAGGAAAGGGGTAGTGTAGTCTTCAAACCAAATGAACTTACTATTAGCTTAACAAGCACACACACAATCTGGTTTCTTACACATTCCACCCTATTTCAGGCCCCACAGGGAATGCTAGTCTCTCTATCTCTCTTCACTTTATTCTTTTGGCAGTTCTTCCCTTGATTTCTCTTGATGGTGCCTCCTCTAGGGAACTCACATCCCCTGTCTTATGGTTGGCAGAGAAATACCTTTAGCCCTATGACCTCCAATCTTTTCTTTCCAAACCTCAACATACCACCATGGTCCTGCTTTCTCTTTTATACCCTTTTGCTTCCTACTTTCAGTGTTCCTCTTTTTCTGGTGGGGTTTATCAGTTCTTCTGCCCTCATTCTGTCCTGTTTCGTACTCTGTTAGATAGAGTGCTGGAGCCTGGGGGTCTAGCAGAAAGAGGAGGAGAGGCCTTCACAGTGGTCTGACATTAAGATAAGATGTCTGGGGAAAAAATCAAATTTTTCACACTTTACAATTTAAAAATTCTGTAGGCATTTCCTGTGTGATGTTTTGCTAAGAGTGTCTCCCTTTGTCATCCAACCAAATGCCTCCAGGAAGAAGAGGAAAAGAGTAGGGGGAAAAAAAGCCATTCTGCCCCATTGTTGAAGGTGGCAGTAAAGGCACCTAAACAAGTATCAGTTACACACACACACACACACACACACACACACACACACACACACACAATCTTCATCTGTGACACTTTGCCAAATTAATTGAAGCATATTTTATAAAAAGGCATTTGTGTATAGCATTCTCCCTAGAAAGCATTCCACAAGCAAAACAAAACAAACAAATAAAAACCAGTATATCAAAAAGTATGCACTGGACTCAGTTCTGGAGATTTCTAGAAGGAGCTATTCTGGGACTCGAGATCTTTTCAGCAGCCCTGGGCTCAATAACAACCTGAAAATGATCATTCTGAATTTGCGTAAAAGCAGAGAGAGTTGGAAAATTGGCATAACTTCAGCAGAAATACTTTATAGGCTGTCATGTGTCTGTGTCATGCCCTTAGTTTAATTCCCAAACTAGTCTACTTGTATACATACATCTTGGTGTAAAAATATGCTGTACAGATACCACTTCAGCACCTCTCCTCCCAAATCCAATTCTAAAAATCTACAAGAATTCAAACTATAGGAGTCACCCTTTATCTGTGGGGGATATTTTCCAAGAACCCCAGCGGATGCCTGAAGCTGCAGATGGTACTGAACCCTATATATACTATGTTGTTTTTTCCTATACATACATACCTATGATAAAGTTTAATATATAAATTAGGCACAGTAAGACATTAGCAACAATAGCTAATAATAAAATAGAACAATTATAAAAAAATAATGTGAATGTGGTCTCTCTCAAAATACTGTAGTATTTTTGGACTGCAGTTGACCACAGGTCACTGAAACCATGGAAAGTAAAACCATGGATAAGAGGGGACTATTGTGCGGTTAAAAAAAAGTTAAGATTTAAGAACTGATTGTATACCTGCTTTTCAAGGTTGCCTGTGTCTGACTGACCTCTAGAAACAGAAAAAAATGGTCACTGTAACAATACATGTTGGCATTTGTGGTCTAGCAAATAAGCAAGCATTGGTTGTCTGTGCCATTTGTCAACCTTAGTTGGAAAAAGTTTATATTCCTATACACTAATAATTTAATGAGCTACTTATTATTTGGAAAGTGTCATTTAATTAGATTCTAGACATTTGGTAATGTTTGTGTTATGAACTGTCAGATAACAAACATATTATGATCTCAACATTTTTCCTCTCCTTGTAGAATCATTGACATATTTAACAAGGTATCCTGAGCCAATTTTGAAACCTAATGATGGATTTGGATGATTTGGGGTATTTTTTGTTTTTGTTTTGTATAGCTGACATTTATTTTAATGTTTAATATTAGAAGTGTTTTGATGTTTACTTAGAAGTTTTTGGGACCAGAAATATGATGTAGGAACTGAAATCTAGTTTATATCAATTAGCCTATAGTAAAATTGGTTTTGTTACACGTCATTACAGTTAAAGTTGCAATTTTCTGGATGAGTTATTAGATCAAATTTTTTTCTCTACTATTTCTTTTCTCTGTGTCTATCTCCTCAGTGTTATTGTATCTTTATTTTAGGATCCCCTTTCCGCACCCTCCTTTTTTAAAACTACTTAGTTAAGTCTGCTTAAGTAAACTCCTACAGATGCATATCCTAATTAATTATGTGAAAACACTATATGAAATATAAGCAACTAAGTTATAGTAATTAACAATCCCCTTCTTTTAAAATTTTTTCTTGTTGCTGGTCACTTGAGAAAATGTCTTTCTTGATTTCCTTACTTCTCTTGATTAGTTCTCCCTGTGGAACAAAATAGACTATAATCGTGGCTTCAAAATGCAAAAGCAGTACTGGGGGTACATTTATGAGAAAGAAAAGGAAAGTGCTAGTTTTAAAGACATCATATTATATAATACATAGTTGTCAGTGATACAAGTTTGTACAATCTTGAACCTAGAAGTCATCTTTAGAGACCTCATAGTTGGAGGCGATGGCAAGTATATGAAAGTTAGCTTGGGGTCTAACTGGGGAGAGCCTTAAGTACCTGGCTAAGGAGTTTGGATTTTTTCCCCTAGAGGCAAAAGGGATTCACTGAAGTTGTTCTGAGTACAGGAAAGATAAGGAAAACAGTATTTTAGTATAATTTGGCATAATTTTGTACAATGGATTTGAATGGAGAAAAGAAATATGTGAAGATGAATTAAGAAGTAACTGTGGTAGTTCAAGCTTTAGGGGAAAAGGCCTAAACTAAGATGTCTGTTTGTGGGCATGGAAATGAAGGCTAATGCAAGATAGTGCATGGGAAAAATCAACTGAATTTGCTAACTGAATTGGAGGTGGGAATTGTGGGAAGGGGAACCAAAAGTGACTCTCAGTTTCTAGAGTATGGCCGTCTGGGATAAAGATAGTGCCGCTAGCATTTACAGTGAGGACAACGATGATGTTAGTTTTAAATGTGCTGAGCCTAAAGGTGTAATAACATACTTAAGTGGAAATGTTCAGGACATGGTTGGGAATTCAGGATGAGGATTTAGTAATGAAATCTCAATATAAACATTTGAAACTGATCCAGTAGGAGTTGGAAATATAATTCAATTTGAATCAATTAAATAAGTCAACAAACACTTGTATGCTCTCTATAATAGCATGTGGTATCTCTGAGCAAATGCATATAATAATAGAAGAGCAGAAAGTTGAGGATTTGACTTTGGAACTTTGGGTAATTTTCAATTAGAAGACAAAAAAAAAAAAAAACCAAACAGAGAGCCAATAAGAAAGAGTGGGAAGTGGGAAGGAGAACCGAGATAACATAAACTAATAAGGGCCAAAGTAGGAGGAAATTTCAAGACAGAAGTTAAAGAGATTGAAGACTGAGTAGATGCTGAGGGATCTAGCCCATTGGAGGAAAATAATGTTCCTCATGTGACCGACCATTCACCATTAAATGGTGGGAAAATAATGAAAATTATTTTCTTCAGTTTAATTCAACAAATATTTTTATTATCATAGATGTCACCTCCTTCCATCTTTTGCAAATTGAGTAAGGGTTCACGAAAGCCAGGTCTAGTAAATGTGGTTTCTTGGAATGATAAACAAAATTTGGAACAGGATTGATTCCTAAGGAAGAGCCAAAGAGTCATTTCCTCTGACTTTAAGTTTTGGTCTGCAGTATAATATTAGAAAATGGGAATAATTGTAAGAAGTTACTTCACTATTTTGAGGAGTGTTGCTCAACCACATTAAGCTAGCTCCTGCCTGGCACAGATCACATTCTACCAATAGAATATAATATTCTTTAAAGATTATTGTTTGGTTGAGGGGTGGGCTTAAAGTTTGGGTCATATAAAAAAAATGACCGTTTTGGGGACTGAAATCTTTGAAATTTTGCTGGATATAGATTTTATTCACTTAAGCTCCATTTCCACTTAGAAAAAAAAGTGATCTGAAGTAAAAAGACTAATGTAAGTTAATAACTTTCTTGTTGACCATTAAACTAAATATAAATAACAACTATAAAGAAAGTAAATCAAACTTTTAGTATCTGCCCATTGGGTGAAGCATAGAGCTGTCTTTCAGAAGATATTTAGTTATTACAATATTCACCAGTTTCATCTCTAAGTTTTAGCTATATATGTCTCAGCTGCAGTAAGTGTAGTCTTTTCACTTCTCCAAATGTCACTGAACTCTGCTGTCCTTATGTCCTGCAGCTCTGCTCTGAATGGAGTCAGCCCCAGAGGATGCTAAAAGACTTGACGTAGAATGTTTGGGCAGTGAAGAAGGAAAGTTCTCTAGAGACAGATTCTTACCTCCTTTCTCTAGGAAGATTAATTATTCTTGGAATTTTATTACAGAAGCTGAAAAGGCAATCTACCAAGTACAAGGCAGACAAAACCTATCCTACAACTGTGGCTGAGAGGCCCAAGAATATCAAGAAAAACAGATATAAAGATATTTTGCCCTGTAAGTTCCATTTCTCCCCATAAACTCATACTTTCTCCCAAATTCAATCACTACTATCTTTTTTTACCCATTGCTTGCTGTTTCTAATCTTAGAACAGGGCATTGGCAAATGAGTTTGCATTATTTATGACTACAAAAAAGCATTCATTCAATTGCTCACTCATGAGAATCCATTATTCACCGTGTTAGGCCCTGATTTACAGTGAACCCCCTGACTAAGCCCTCTTAATTATACTATGCCTTTCTTTTGTATTATAGATGATTATAGCCGGGTAGCGCTGTCCCTGATAACCTCTGATGAGGATTCCAGCTACATCAATGCCAACTTCATTAAGGTACATTGAAAGGAAATAAAAGCATTCTATATTTCTCTAGGTACCTAAAAAAAGGTGTGGGTTCAGGGGGAAACAGGCGAGAAGAAGAGGGTATTATCTGTAGTTACCCCATGTAATTTCTATTCCCTTTTAGGGAGTTTATGGACCCAAGGCTTATATTGCCACCCAGGGTCCTTTATCTTCAACTCTCCTGGACTTCTGGAGGATGATTTGGGAATACGGTGTCCTGGTAAGTGTAGAGTTGCTTTTATTACTGCTTTATTCTTTAGTTCTTAGGATTAGAGGCGGTAGAGTTTAAGGATGTGTGACTGAGACTTTCTATCTACTAAAACTAATGCTTTTTTTGTTAATTGGTCAATGGAATTTCAGGGTTCAGGCACCAAAATCACAATGTCATTCTTGTTCAAGGAAATAGAAGTTCTCACCTTGACAGGATCATTTGGTAACAAGAATTTACTGATTTGAGTAGAGAAACGGGAAGTGGGGACAGAAAGAAGAAGAGTAAAAGCAACATTCTGTAAGTTACCAGGATTTCTTTTTTGGTTAAAAAACAAACAAAACAGGCCAGGCGCAGTGTCTCACTCCTGTAACCCTAGCACTGTGGGAGTCTGAGGCAGGAGAGTTGCTTGACGCCAGGAGTTCGAGACCAGCCTGAGCAAGAGCAAGACCCTGTCTCTACAAAATATAGAAAAATTAGCGAGCTGTAGTGGCACATGTCTGTAGTCCCAGCTACTCAGGAGGCTGAGGCAGAAGAATTGCTTGAACGCAGAAATACGAGGTTGCGGTGAGCTATGACGACGCCACTGCACTCTAGCCGGGTGACAGAGCGAGACCCTGTCTCAAAAAAACACAAACAAACAAAACCAAAAAGAATGATTAACAATTTCTGACTCTGGAACTCATATATTAACTTCTCTAACTATATAGATGTTTAAGTTTCTATTTTATCCCCCCAGATCGTTGTTATGGCATGCATGGAGTTTGAAATGGGAAAGGTGAGTTACTTTCTAGTACCTGCTGACCTAAAGGTAAGGAAAGAAGAAAAAGGAGGGAAAAATTGGCATCAGAACTTACCTTAAGTGTGCCTAGGTAAAAATTATGTTATCTTCCTGGTTTTCAGTTTGGGAATGCCACGTGACTCTTGGGTTGGTTTTCTTTTTTACCCCTAAGAACCCCTATTATCCATTTTCCCAGTAGACTCTACGTTTTAAAGTAAAAAAAGATGCTTTTTAAAGTAACGATTTACTTTCCCATTTCTAGTAATCAGACATCTTTAACTGCCAGTCAGAGCTTCTAATCCTGTGCTGTCCAACATGGCATCATATAGTTATTGAGCACTTAAAATATGGCTATTGTGACTGAGAAACTCAATTATTTTGTTTAATTTTAAGTAATTTAAATTTAAAAACTGGTACTCAATTTGGTTACTGGAAAACCTGAAGTATGGAACAACTTGGGTATGTGAAAAATTTTCATATGTAAATGCTATGAAATCTAAATAGAAATAAAATATTTCCAGTGAAATATTAGCATCTTAAAATTAGCATCTTAATTGAGATCAGCTGTAAATATAAAATACACACTGGATTTTGAAGACTTAGTAAAAAAAGTTAAATATCTAATAACTATTTTATATTGATTATATGTTGAAATTTTTGTATATTGGGCTAAGATGTTATTAAAATTAATTTCATCTGTTTTTATTTCTTAATGTGACTTTTAGAAAATTTTAAATTACATACATATTTCACATTTTATTTTTACTGGATATCATTGTTCTAACCTACTGTTGCTATCCTCAGTTGATAATTCTAATCGAAACCAAGGAAACTTGGTATTTCACTTATCTTATGCAGTTGTTTTAATATACATATAATTTCTGTTGGTCCTTTTGAAATACTGAAAATAGGTCAAACATCCCTATTTCCACTCTTTCAGACTTCAGGAAGTCTGTAATTTGTATCCTTTAATGTTTGTTTTTCCACCCTTGGAGATTCCAATGATACAGGAGTTGAAGCCCAAGGGGGTTAGAAGTACCTAATCTAAGATGAAGGACATAGAGCTGAAGTTGCTTCTGAATGAGGGAGTGGGTTTTATTTCCCAGAAGAGACTAGAATATATGGAGGGAAATGACTACATTTTGCTTTGTGCAACAGAAAAAATGTGAGCGCTACTGGGCTGACCCAGGAGAGATGCAGCTGCAATTTGGCCCTTTCTCTATATCCTGTGTAAGTATAAGGTCTGTTCCCATTATGGCTGAGGAAAGGCTCCAGGATCTGGTTTATAGAGAGCTTGCTTGCCTTTGAATTACTAATATTTTAATCTTCTTCTTAGGAAGCTGAAAAAAGGAAATCTGATTATGTTATCAGGACTCTAAAAGCCAAGTTCAATAGTGTAAGTGTAAAACAAGAGTTATAAACTCAAAAGCCTACAGAAATTAGGTACATAAATATACATGTGTGTGACTCAGGATGGGCATAAGAAAACGGGGAGTGGTGGAGCCTTTGATGTCCTAAATAAGTCTTCATATTCAAGAGACATTTGATGTAATCTGTGCTCCCCAATCAATTTCACACCACAGCACACATATAAAATGATAATATTTGTAGGGTAAATAGAGGCTGAACAGTGAATAGAGACTGGGGACCAACATGTGAGCTCAGGTTGTCCTAGGCCCTACTCAGCCTTTCTAAGGCAAGGGGATTTAATATATCAGCATGCCTGTGACCCATTTGAAGCACACCAGTTGGGAAGCTTTGGTTTGAACTATTTTCATATCTACCTCCTCTTATGAATAGGCCAGGGACAAGCTGATAGTAAGTGACCTGAAATCATTTTTAATTGTTTCCAGAAAGCACCTGGTCACTGCAGATCTATAGAGAAGAAAGTAGAATAAATTGCAAAAGGAATATAGATATAATTTAGTAAGTCAGACTAAGGTTAGGTAGAGTCCTAACCTTGAAATCTCTTTTTATTTTGACTATTTTTTATAGGAAACTCGAACTATCTACCAGTTTCATTACAAGAATTGGCCAGACCATGATGTGCCCTCATCTATCGATCCTATTCTTGAGCTCATCTGGGATGTGCGTTGTTACCAAGAGGATGACAGTGTTCCCATATGCATTCACTGCAGGTACGATGCTGTGTATGAGCCTTCTACCTAGAAGAAACCAAATGTCAAATTCTGGCTAGGACTCTGTAATTAAAAGGGAAAGGTCAATAGCAGAAACAAACTATAAAAATTCAACCTGAGCATTAAATTCATATTTTTCTGATAAGTTACTTGTGAGCAGTACAGCTCTAGATACTCATGCCCTGAGAAGTTGCTTAGGACCTGTCCTGAGGTTCACGGTGGCATGACAAATGTGCTTTGGGAAATGGTAGGGTTTGAAAAGTTTCATTGCCTCTAGGCTTCTTCTTCCTCAAATCTGGTGGTGAAAATTTCCAGCTATTGTGAATGATCCACTCTCTACAAGGATACATACTGTGATCTTTCATTTCAGTGCCGGCTGTGGAAGGACTGGTGTTATTTGTGCTATTGATTATACGTGGATGTTGCTGAAAGATGGGGTGAGTTTCTCTCAACAGGTACTTCCCATTTGCTTACTCTACCTGCTTTCAGACTAGGGAATTGTTTGGTTTTTCAAAATATCTACCTTCGTGATTCATCTTTTCTAGAGTATATTCACCTATAGACTCACCCTGTCAGATGATTAAATTAGTTCTTAAGCAGGTGGTTCTTAAAGTGAGGTCCCCGGACAAGAAGCCTCAGTATCACCTGAGAAACTGTTAAAAATGCAAATTGTTTGGCCCCACCCCAATGGATTGAATTAGAAACTCTGGAGGTAGGGCCCAGCAAGCTTCAGGTGAATCTGATGCACACTAAAGTTTGAGAACCACTGCTCCAAATTACATAGTTACTCTTCCTTTATCCAAACTGCTTTAGTAGATGGATTCAACTAACCACAATCAAACTTTGTGTTCCAGTCTGTAAATCACTTTTAATGTCTAATAGGAAATGGGAAGTTTAAAATATGGGCTTTAGACTTATCTGTTAACTTCTTTTATTTCATAAAACTCTGATGCTTGCTTATCTACTGAGCCCTTGTCCTTCATTATTTCTTTAGTTTGAGACATTTGATTACACCATGTGAAATCATTCTGAAGAGTTTTTTCAGTCTTTTCTAGGGAAAACACCAGGCTCTAAAAATCATGTTGCAAGTGATAAGAAACCTCATTTGTTTTAAAAATGCATTCTTTTTCTGATATTATCCCATGGTAGGAGAGCAGATGTCATGGAAGTATAAGACTATGAAAAAGTGGCAATACTTTTTTAACAGAGGATCAAAAAGAATAAAATATTTTTCCCTTTTATTTGATAGATAATTCCTGAGAACTTCAGTGTTTTTAGTTTGATCCAGGAAATGCGAACACAGAGGCCTTCATTAGTTCAAACTCAGGTATGGACTATGGTGAATGGATCAGAACATGTGTCTGAACCTTGTTCCTTCTCTGTTTAATGGTAAGGCATTCGAAAACAGCTGAGGAGAAGAAGAGGCAGCCATGTGAAGGGAAAAGCAGGGACGGGAGTTGTGCAGCTATAAGCCAAGGAATGCCAAGGATTGCCAGCAACCACCAGATATTGGGGAGGGGCATAGAATGGGTTTTCCCTTAGAGCCTTTGGAAGGCATCAACCCTGCTGACACCTTGCTTTCAAGCTTCTGGCCTGCAGAACTGTGAGAGAATAAATTTCTGTTGTTTGAAACCATAAAAAAAAAAAAAAAGGCACGGTGGCTCACACTTGTAATTCTAGCACTCTGGGAGGCTGGGGCAGGAGGATCGCTTGAGCTCAGGAGTTGGAGACCAGCCTGAGCAAGAGTGAGACCCCGTCTCTATTAATTAACAAAACAAAACAAAACAAAAACAACAGCCGAGTGCTCAGAAATAACACTAATTGACTATTAAGTGCTTTAAAGTCCATTGCCATTTCCTCTAACTCTGAATATTCCAGCATTTTGTGTGTATCCCTTGTCCTGGAACAAATTCCTTTCATTCCTTAAATTTTACTGTTTCTTCATAAAATATCAAGAAACCAATATAACGTTTCTTACAAAAGATGTTAAAAACAATTCAACAAGCTGTTTGATTTACTAGAAATAGCTGGATCATGTTAACTTGAAATTTTGTAGTAATAAAATTCATCTCTGAAACCACAGAAAATCAGGAATTTATAATTTCTGCTTCAGGAAGTGGTAACAGAATCTGTAGAATGCAGTCCATATGCTCATCTTAGGAAACATTGAAAAATAAAAATAAAATCAACCATATACCTGTTACCTAGAAAGAGCCATTGTTACTATTTTTCTATAGTTTCTCCTGCTCCTTATTGTATGCATTCTTTAAAAAAACATAATTACAATCATACTATATTTACATACCAAAATCTTTTAACCCATCCAAGATGGCTCATGCTTGTTCACTCCATTAGGGAATGCTCTTCCCTTCTCTTCTTAGCCCAAATCTCTCACTGTCTACAATATTAATTTCACCCATATTTCTATAGCAATAATTTTACCCACATTTCTAAGTGTTCTCCATCTTTAATATAGAATTAAACATTTACCCATTCATTCATTCATCAAATATTTATTGATGTTTATATGTAACAGGCAATTTTGCATAATTTGTAAGAACTACTTTTTACTACTCAAATAGCATGACCCTAAAGTGTTTAAAACACTTACAAATGAACCTGCACATAAGTTTAGAGATAAAACAATTGACAATGGTAGTTCAGATATTTTAATCTAGAGGTTGTGAATTGAAGGGAAAAAATAAAGAGCTGTTATAATATAAACCTATCTGTTTGGCCTACACAGGTTTTCCACTAATAGCTGGTGGAAAAAAATAATTTTTTTCATGTGTGACTGTAGGTGTTTTCTATATTCAACCTGTGAGGGGGAAAGTTTCTGTGAAATGACAGCATTAGCTAGTTTAGTGCTGTCAGACTTGAAAGAAGGCTGTTCCATGTAAATGCATAAAGACTCCAGGAAGTATGCAACCTAGTTATGCAAACTGTAATACTCAATTCATAAAACCATACCCTATTTCAAAAAAATTCCATTTCAGGCTTACTTTTAAGAGTTGGAAGACAGCTGAAAAAGCCTTCACATTTTGACATTATCAATGACAAATATCTTAACAGTTGTAGCTGCTTTTTCTGACACTACTCTAACCAGGAAATGGCACTGTAACCAGATGAATGCTTCCTGTCTGATTTTTCTCTCTTAAAAAAATTAAAGAGTATACCAGTGGCTGTGTTGGGTGATAAAAGCTCTGCATTGCTTTCTGCTAAATTATCTTTGAAAAAAGTTGTTCTTTATTTGTATAGGACTGTTTATAAAGTATCAAGGAAAATCCTGAATAGATCCATTCAGATAAAAAATAGATCCAAAATCAAGTGTTTGAGCAGGTACAGAGGCAAAAATAGAGTGGTAATAACCCATAAACTGTGTAATAGAGGTCTCATTTCTCTATGGTGAAATCCTTTTATAATTTCCAAATTTCCAAACCTTATTCAGTGGTTTACTTTTCTTTGGTATCTTTATTATGATGAAATTTCAGCAATTTGATCTAAGTACACTAAAGTAAGAGTCAGAAGATTCAGTTTCTAAGCCAAGTCCTGTAAATTACTTCTGAATGACCTTGGACAAACTGTCTATAAATAGCTCTAACAACCTACCTAATTTATAGAGCAACTGTGGGGGTCAAGTTAAAGAATACATGTTAGGCCAGGTGCAGTGGCTCATACCTGTAATCTTAGCACTCTGGATGGCCAAGGTGGGAGGACAGCTTGAGGTCAGGAGTTTGAGACCAGCCTGTGCAAGAGTGCACAAAAAATAGAAAAATTAGCCAGGTGTGGTGGTGCGTGCCTGTAGTCCCATCTACTTGGGAGGCTGAGGCAGAAGGATCGCTTGAGCCTAGGAGTTTGAGGTTGCTGTGAGCTAGGCTGACACCACAGCACTCTAGCCTGGGTGATAGAGCGAGACTCTGTCTCAAAAAAAAAAAAAAAAAAAAAAGAAGAATACATGTTGAAGCTATCTATATATACACCAACCACTATGTACCTTTTTCCAGGAAAGATGAAGGTGGCTTACCAAAAATGCATACAGGATGAAATAAATTTCTTTAACTGTGAGCAAGGAAAACAGAATTAAAGGGACGATGGTGGAGGGAAAGATAAGTAAGAAAGTGGGGTTATTAATAGAACATAGACACATTTCATAAGATCCTTGTATTGTACATTAGCTAGAAGTATATCAAATATTTAGCTATTTCTAGTAGCGTAACAGTGCTTTGAAATCTAAATTGGGCTATACAAATGTAAGGCATTGTTATTAAGTTTAATAACTTGAGGGCCCTTTTGGGTCTGTTATATTAGGATTTGATTGGTGTTCATAGTCCTGAAATCTGGTTCTGTAGTTCACCATGTTTTGTTTTGTTTTCCATTTGTTCCTGTTTGTGATGCTCTTCAGGAACAGTATGAACTGGTCTACAATGCTGTATTAGAACTATTTAAGAGACAGATGGATATTATCAGTGATAAATACTCAGGAACAGAGGTAAAGTTTAAAATAGATATGTCAAAAATCTTTTTCATACTTGCTTTTGTTCAAGGGATCTCAGATTAGTTGCAGGACTTATCTTTGTCACAACTAAATGGAGGTGTCAGGTGTGCATAGGGCTGCACTGAAAATCTGAGGAGAAGGACAAATTAATTTGATGTAATTTAACTTAAAAAAATTAATATCTTGGTTAACCTATTACATACACTTTTCAGCTAAATTTAGAAACAACAGCAGTAAAAGGGCAAGCATATATTCTGTTCCCATGTTTTAGACAGTTGTGTGAGGAGTTAGAAGTGAGAATGGTAAATATAAAGTTAATCATAGTTGAGTGATTTTTCAGGTTATACCAGCCTTATTTTGATTGTAAATGTCTCGCTGAATTTTTTTTAATTTAAAAAAATGGTAAATAAAAATTGTATGTATTGATGACATACAACATGTTTTGATATATGTATACATTGTGGAATGACTAAATCGAGCTAATTAACATAGCCGTTGCCTCACATACTTTATTATTTTTTGGGTGAAAACATTTAAAATCTACTCTCTCAGTAATTTTCAAGTATACAATATATTGTTAATAACTACAGTCACCATGTTGTATCATAGATCTCTTGAACTTATTCCTCCTAACTGAAATTTTGTATCCTTTAAGCAACATTTCTCCAACCTCACCGCCCCTACTCCTCACCAGCCTCTGGTAACCACTATTTTACTCTCTGCTTCTATGGATTTGACTTTTTTAGATTACACATATAAGTGAGATCATGCAGTATTTGTCTTTCTGTCTGGATTATTTCATTTAGCATACTGTCCTCTAGGTTCATCCATGTTATCACAAATGACAGGATTTCCTTCTTTTTTTTTAAGGCCGTATGTTATTCCATTGTGTATATATATCACATTTTCTTTATCCATTCATCCGTTGATGAACACTAAGATTGATTCTGTATCTTGGCTACTGTAATGGTGCAATGAACATGGGAGTGCAGATAGCTCTTTGACACAGTGATTTCATTTCTTTTAGATACATACCCAGAAGTTGAATTGCTAGATCATATGGTAGTTCTACTTTTAATTTTTTGAGGAATCTCCATATTGTTTTCCATAATGGCTATACTAATTTACATTCCCACCAACAGTGTACAAATGTTCCCTTTTCTCCAATATTTGTTATATCTTGGCCTTTTGATAATAGCCATCCTAACAAGTCTAAAATGATACCTCATTGTGGTTTTAATTTACATTACCCTGATGATTAGTGATACTGAACATTTTTTCATATACCTGTTGGCCATTTGTATATCTTCTTTTGAGAAATCTTTTCAGGTCTTTGTCCATTTTTAAATAGGTTTATTTGTTTTCTTGCTATTGAGTTGAGTTCCTTATATATTAATATAACCCCTTATCAGATGTAAGGTTTGCAAATATTTTCTTCCATTCCATAGGATGTCCTCTTTTTTTTAGTAATTGAAATTTTATTGGTTGAGGGTCAGTACATAGGCATTTCAATTTGTACACAATTTTTAACATACGTACCGAAAATCTAAATCTAATTCTTAAAATTGAAATGATTTTTTTTTGGTTGCATTTCAACTTATCTGAAATCAGGATATATCTTACAATCAATGGTATTTTAAGATTCCATGAACCAGACTCGGCACAGTGGCTCATGCCTATAATCCTAGCACTTTGGGAGGCTGAGACAGGAGGATTGCTTAAGGCCAGGAGTTTAAGACCAGCCTGGGCAACATAAGACCCCATCTTTACAAAAAACTTTTTTAAAAAATTAGCTAGGGCCAGGCGCTGTGGCTCACGCCTGTAATCCTAGCACTCTGGGAGGCCGAGGCGGGTGGATCGTTCTGAGCTCAGGAGTTCGAGACCAGCCTGAGCAAGAGCGAGACCCCGTCTCTACCAAAAATAGAAAGAAATTAATCGGACAGCTAAAAATATGTACAGAAAAAATTAGCCGGGCATGGTGGCGCATGCCTGTAGTCCCAGCTTCTCGGGAGGCTGAGACAGTAGGATTGCTCGAGCCCAGGAGTTTGAGGTTGCTGTGAGCTAGGCTGACGCCACGGCACTCGCCCCAGGCAAGAGAGTGAGACTCTGTCTCAAAAAAAAAAAAAAAAAAAAAAATTAGCTAGGAGTGGTGGTGTGCTTCTGTAGTCCCAGCTACTCTGGAGGCTGAGGCAGAAGGACGCTTGAGCCCAGGAGTTTGAGGCCATAGTGAGCTATGATCATGCCACTGCACTCTAGCCCAGGAGACAGAGTAAGACCCTGTCTCAAAAAAGATTCCATGAACTATTGTAACAAGTTTTAAAACGTGATAATTGCTGTAAAAAAAAATATAAAGATTGAGAGTAGCTGGGCAGGGACTGAAGTGTGATTGTAGGTTGCAGGGTCAGGGAAGGTTTTCTTATGCAGATGACAGTTAAGCAGACATTTAATTACTTAGAAAGAGCCAGCCATGGAGAATCTGGAACAAAAGTAAATCAATTGGAGGGAATAGTAAGTATAAAAGCCTTGAACTGGAAATGAGTTTGGCATGCTAAAAGAATGGCATGAAAACCAATGTGCCTAGACCAGGAAGAAAAAAGTAGAAAATGTAGAACAAGATGAGACAGGTACAGGGATGTAATAAGCACCTATTAACTTCAGGGTTGAGATGCTGAAATATCTGAAGGCAGAGAGAGTGTTCTTGAGACTGAAGTTACTCCCCAAGAACATTTAAAAACTCATATTTGAAAAGATGAAGCTATAAGCAAATCCTTTCTAGTTTTTATAACACTATTCGTCTTTTTTTTTTTTTTTTTGAGACAGAATCTCCCCGTCACCTGGGCTAGAGTGCAGTGGCGTCATCATAGCTCACTGCAACTTCAAACTCCTGGGCTCAAGCGATCTTCCTGCCTCAGCCTCCTGAGTAGCTGGGACTACAGGTGCACACCAGTACACCCAGCTAATTTTTCTATTTTTTGTAGAGACAAGGTCTTGTTCTTGCTCAGGCCGTTCTTGAACTCCTGGCCTCAAGCAATCCTCCCGCCTTGACCTCCTAGAGTGCTAGGATTAGTGAGCCATCTTGCCTGGCCACTATTAATCTTTTATTCTGGTCATTTTGATATCAGTATATGAACAAGTCTTGCTGGGTTCAATATTTTGGAAGCTCATCTAACCCTTTCATGAATTATTTTTATTAATAAACTTCTTTTTGTTTTTATCATTTTTTCCCATTACCTATATAATTGTTTAACTTTCATGAATTATTTAAAATTTTTATGTTTTTTGAAAAATTACTTCCTGGCCTTCTAAATATTAAAATATCTCATTGACATTGTTTCACTAAAAACCAATCTCTGACTTATTTCTCTTGAAGAGTCAAGCAAAGCATTCAGTTTCTGAGCAAAATCACATCCTACAAGCAGACTCTTATTCTCCTAATTCGCCAAAAAGGTGAGTACATATTTATATATCTAAATGTTGACTAATTATGTCTGCGAAAGGAATCTCATGTTTACACCTCATTGTGATGCTGGGAAGAGGCCTTTTTGGGGTATGGTATCATCATTACTCTTTCTTTTTGTTTTAGTATCGTAAAAGAAGCAAAAATGATGAACCAACAGAGCAAGCAAAGGACAAAGGTGGAAAATACAGAAGTTTCTTCCTTTGACTTTAGGACTTCTGAAATAAATACAAAGGAAGGGTTAAATTTGTACCCCGCTAAATTGAGCACTTCTTTTGACTTTTTGGAGCTAAATCACGGTTGTAACAAAAATGTTGACACAAGCATGAAATGGCAGACAAAGGCATTTCCAATAGTTGGGGAACCTCTTCAGAAGCATCAAAGTTTGGACTTGAGCTCTATTTTGTCTGGGGCATGTCCTAATTCTAAACGTGTAAATGCAGTAGGAAGATATTTTAATTCAAAGGAGCCAATAATACGGACCAAATCAATTCCCTCTGAATTGATACAGCAGAGAGAAACCAAGGAGTTGGACATCAAGGAAAATTTTTCTTATTTGGAATCTCGACCACATGATTCTTGTCTTGTGAAACTGCAGGCTCAAAAAGTGATGCATGTTTCTTCAGCAGAACTGAATTATTCACTGCCATATGACTCTAAACACCAAATGTGTAATGCCTCTAATGTAAAGCAGAATGAGTCTAGTGCTTTTAGCGTATGTTCTTACATGGATTTAGTAGAAGATCCTTATTTTTCATCATTGCCTCCAAGTAGTGCTGGTTCTAAGATGTCTCTTGATTTAGCTGAGAAGCAAGATGGAACTGTTTTTCCTTGTTCTTTGTTGCCAACATCTTCTACAACCCTCTTTTCTCATTACAATTCACATGATTCTTTAGCACAGAATCCTCCATCCAATTTTCCCTCCCTATTGAACCAAGGGACAGCTGTAGTGGGTAAGTTAATTTTTTAAAGTTTATGTAAAATTTTAGATTTCACTTTGTTCCTATATTTGGCTTCATCTTACTCTCCCTTTCTCCTCTGCTTCTTTCTCTTTCTTTTACTTCTCATCCTCAAAGAAGTAAATCCCAGGAGTGTTTTAATGATGTATTAAGTTGAAAATAGCAACAACAAACATGTAATATTCCATGAAACAGGCAGCAGTGGAGGCAGTCAGATCTGGTACAGGATCCGTGCTAGCAAGAGTGCTTCTAAAGAAGGGAATCTTCATTTCTAGAGACATATATCAAAGGCCTATGATTTACCCTTAACGTATAGAAGCAGCTTCCAAAAGAACAGCAGAAAAAATTTGATCAATAGCACCACATTGATCAGTCACAATTTTTGTTGCACAATCATGTGGCTATAATGAGTTGAATTTATTGCTAAAAACTGAATCCTCTTCCTGCAGGAGTAAGAAGGGGAGACCTGATTTCCTGCCCTTTTATAATAACTTAGATGAGAATATGTGTTTGGTATTTTGTGTAAAATTTTTATCTTATATACAGGTTTACTTTCCAATTATATCTATGTTATAATTCTATATTTTTTATATTATGTATATTGTTTTGTTTTACTGAGTAGTTTGAAAGTAGAAGTAAATATCCTGTTATAGATAATTATAATAATTTGATATGGAAGAAGATGAGAGAAAGCAATGAGCAAGTTTAACTCTCTTAGGCATATCACCAAATAATTTATAAAGCACCCTCTACCTAGAGAGGAAGTAGAGAAAACTTTTGTTCTACAGCATTATTTATTGTACAGAGTTTCCTAATAGATGTGTACATCATTTGTAGCTTTGTTGCAAAAATATTTTATCTGGATCTAGAGAGTTCCTTCTCAATTAGATTATTTTATGCATTTTAATATTGTTTTACAACTTAAAGGTATTTTCTTTTTCTAGATACCAAGAATACCTCAGACTTCTCTGAGCATCAATATCAAAAAACAAATCATTATTTTCAGGGACTGTAGCAACATTGACATGTGTGCCCTCTGGTGGCAGTTTTTTAAAATAACTCTTAAAATTTTTTATATAACTTCTCCATGTTTCTACAGAAATATAGAAAACTGTGTTATACGACTGTATTGTAAAAAGGAAAAACACCCATATTCTTGGATTCTGTGTGGAATTAAGAAGAGATACTAAAATCTTTATGATTTTACCTACTACATAACTGAATCTTTGGCATGTCAAAAGTGCTTTATAATACTTTATTATATATTCTTTGTGAAACAAAAGGAAAGAATTCTGTAGAAAACAGCCCAAGCTTCTTAAATTTATATTGTTTTATGTTAACTAATACTCAGTTACTCAATCAAAATACTATTGGGCTTTTAACACATTGTCACACTAGAAAAAAATTTTTTTCCTTGGGGCCATGGTGTTTTATTATGAAAATAAAATAAAAACTTCAAATACAAAATGATCCTTTCTAATTTAATGAAAAATTTGTAATTTTTTATTGTTTTTTTTTGTGTGTGAGTTATATGCAACTTGAAACATACTTCATGTGGCTTCCAAGGTGAAGAGATATGTGAGTTACATATGCTTCACGAGGTCTCAGGCTCAAAACTAGCGTGAGTTAAATACAAGTCACATGGCAGTTAATGTGTTAAAACAAATAATTAAGATTGAAGTATAAGCAACCACCTCCTGGGTCTGCACCTTAAGACAGGATAATTTATTTTGCCTTTTCCTTGAGTGAACAAATACCATACCAATTTAATGGTGCTTTAATGAAATTTAAATATAAATTCTGGGCTGGGCATGGTGGCTCACGCCTGCAATCCCAGCACCCTCGGAGTCTGAGGCAGAAGGATCCCTTGAGTCTAGGAGTTTGAGGCTTCTGTGAGCTAGGTTGACGCCATGGCACTCTAGCCCAGGCATCAGAGCAAGACTCTGTCTCAAAAAAAAAGAAAAAGAAAAAAAAATATATAAATTCTTTTACATTTATATTTAATATTACATTAGAATATAAGAATTTCCTTTGGATTGTTCTAATTAACAACTATGATCATATTTCTGACATTTTGGATAGCAACTCCTCTAAGGATAGATGATGAAATTCCCCCACCACTTCCTGAACGGACACCTGAATCATTTATTGTGGTAGAGGAAGCTGGTGAGTATAGTTTAAGTAGAAAATAAGGTGTGGATTAACTAGATTACTTCTAAGCTTCTTTCAATGTTTTATGTGCTATTTGCTGAGCAACATTTGATTTCTAAAAGAATACCACTCCTAAGAATTAGACCATATCCACTTTCTTCCAGGAGAATTCTCACCAAGTGTTCCCTTGTCCTCGGCTGCCAAGGTAAAAATTGGAACATCACTAGAATGGAGTGGAACACATGAACCAAAGAAATTTGATGACTCTGTGAGACTTAGACCAAGCAAGGTCAATAACTTTTTTTCTGACTCTACTCATTGGATTTAACAGAATAAAGTTCTACTCTTTGCATTTTTAACACCTATCATTCAATAAATATTAAGCAAATACTAAATATGAAGATGAGGGGGATAAAAAAGATGTATAAGACACAATTCTTGCCCATAAGAAACTTATAATCTAGTAGTGGAGATAAGGATGTGTACCTAAGTCTTTATTTTTGCCTATATTTATTATAACAAGGCAAATATGATCAATGCCATATGGGGGATAAAGAGATTCGGAAGTGTGGGAGATCACAAGTTGGAAGTGATCAAGGAAGATTTAGTGACAGAGAAAACATTTGAGCTGATTCTTTTTTTTTTTTTTTTTTTGAGACAGAGTCTCACTCTGTTGCCCAGTCTAGAGTGCTGTGGCATCAGCCTAGCTCACAGCAACCTCAAACTCCTAGACTCAAGTGACCCTTCTGCCTCAGCCTCCTGGGTAGCTGGGACTACAGGCATGTACCACCACGCCTGGCTAATTTTTTTCTATATATTTTTAATTGTCCAGCTAATTTCTTTCTATTTTTAGTAGAGACAGGGTCTCACTCTTGCTCAGGCTGGTCTGGAACTACTGAGCTCAAACGATCCTCCTGCCTCGGCCTCCCAGAGTGCTAGGATTACAGGCGTGAGCCACCACACCCGGCCTGAGCTGATTCTTAAAGGATAGTTAAGGCAAAAATAAATATTTCATATGTCTGGTAGGTTTTACCATATTAGCTGTGATAAAATTATAGAGTAATTTTTTGAATGGCAGATGTGCATATTATTTAAGATAAATCTTTTGGAATAATGTTTCCTGTTTCCAGAAGAAAAATCTACATTTCAAACAATGTTATGCATTTCTATGTGTTCTGTGAACCAATTATCTAAATATTTCAGATATCAGCAAAGAAGTTAAAAAACATTTAAAAGTTCCTACAATTGCAATGCTGGTAGGCAAATATTCTCTACCTTTTAAATTACAATTTTAACGTACTAGTAATTGTTATTATTATTGTTAATAATATGCACACATATAATGGTCTTTATTTATTTATGTATTTATTTATTTTGAGATAGGGTCTTGCTGTTTTGCCCAGGCTAGAGTACAGTGGTATGATCATAGCTCACAGCAACCTCAAACTCCTGGGCTCAAATGATCCTCCTGTCTCAGCCTCCCAAGTAGCTAGGATGACAGGCACAGGCAACCACAACTGCCTATTTTTATCCCTTTTTTCTTGTAGAGACAAGAGTCTCTTTATGTTGCCCAACTGGTCTTGAACTCCTGGGCTCAAGCGATCCTCTGGCCTCAGACTTCCAAAGTCTTAGGATTACAGGCATAAGCCTAATGGTCTTTATCGTAACAACTCTGAGAGCAAAAAACAATCACTCTTTTTCCAATGTCATGAAATAACTTCAATTTTAGCAACTTATCTCTAATTAAATTTTCAAGGAAAGGTTCTAAGTAAGAAAGAAATAAGTCAGAAGGGGAACAATTTAGGACTAATTACTATGGGATATAAAAACCACTGTAAGAGTTAAGGATGCCTTTTTGTAATTCAGCACACTTATGAATTAGGAAAAATAGAGTTTACATTTTGTAACTACCTCTATAAGAATATGAAATATAATTTTAAAAGTGCCATTTTCTGCTTTGAATTTGTACAATTTGTATATTCTTTCACTTTCCTTTTCTTTTTTCTTTTAGAGTGTAAAATTCCGGAGTTCCAAATCAGGTAAAAATTTCTCTTGGCCTTAGATGACATTCAGCCCTAAAAATTTGTACTCTATGAATGGCTCATTAAATTTAGAGTAATTCATCTCAGGAGGGTCCCCTTGGTTCCCATAATAGTTTCCGCTATTTATTGATTTACTTCTGGTTTTCCCAGACTAGGAATTTTGTTTTGTGAAAGGCAAGGAGAAGACAGATTTTAGAATTCTGCTCCTTAAAATATAACCATTTAAAAATTATTTCAGATAGGATCTTTTAAAGATTTGCATCATTTCCATTATATAGGTTTACCATTGTTAACAGTGAGATTCTAGAAAATCATCTCTGGCCACTTAGTTCTTTAATTTGCCATTGTTTCTTCAGTACTTTGCTGAGATTTGTTTGTTTTATACATCGAATAACAACAACAGCTAACATGTACTGGGCATTTATTAGGTACTTTGCATACATTATCACAGGTGGTAGTTGCCCTTAACATATTTATTCATATTGTATTATTCAAACATATAAATAGGTAATATAACATAGAGGTTAAAAAACATGGGCTTTGGGGTCAGATAGGCTTTAACTTCAAATCCCCAGTCTACCAAGAATTATCAAAATACATAACCTTGGTTAAATTACATACTTTCTCTAGTTATCTATTTTTCTTATTTGTAAAAGGAAGAGAAGGAACCTCTTAAAGGATTTTTATGAGGATTACACGAGATAATGCATATAAAGCTTTTAGCACAGTGCTTGTCAAATAATAAGTCCTCATTAAATATTACCTATTATAATTTTTATTAGACAATCATTAAACGAGCATTCACTAAGTAAGCTCTGTGTACCTTACACAGTGTTAGAATCATCAGGATATATAAGAGTACTACTTAATACTTATATTGCCTAGCAATTTAGATTTAATGCAGTAAGTATTACCCATTGTGGGTTATTATCAGGGGAGTATTAAGATGAAATGTTATTTTAGGAAGATATCTCCCAGGATATCATTAACTAACAGCTTTAATTCTCAGAATATCTCCAAACACCAAACTGGAAGATGATGAACTATTAATACTTAAGAGTAGTTATCAAATATTTATTAAATGCTCACTGTCTGCCAGTTATTGAATTAGGTGCTAGAAATAAGTACTGTACTTTTGCATACTGCCCACCATATAAGAAATAAATAAGAAAACTTATTTATAGACAAATTCTAAGGCCTACAAAACCACAATGACCAATGATAGATGAGACTTTAGTACTTAACTGCATTTTTGTTTTTAAAAGGCATTAATATATAATAATACTCAGCACTGTATAATGAGACATTTATGTCACTAGATCACCATGTGTATCTTTAGAAGTTTACATTGTGGGAAAATAGCTCCATTAATTAAGATTCTTTATTATGAAAAATTTCAAACATACATTTTAAACCTACCGTAATAGCATTATCATACCAATAAAATTAATAATAATTCCTTAATAGCATCTAATATTGAGACTGTGTTCAATTTTCTCCAATTGTCTCAAAAACATTTTTTAACAGTTGGTTTATTTGAATCTAGATTCAACATCTACACATTGCATTTGGTTTATATGTTTCTTTAAGTATTTTTAAATCTGTCTTTTAAAATCTGTAACAGTTCTCTTTTTTTATATATTCTTGTGCCATTTATTTGTTGAAGAGAGTGGATCATTTGTCTTAAAGGCTGCTTAACATTCTGGATTTGGCTAATTGTAACCTCACGGTTTCATTTAACATGTTCCTCTATCCCCAGGATTTCATGTAAAATGGTAGTTAGATCTAGAAGCTTAACTAAATTCAGTTTCAAAGTCTTTGGAAGAGTACTTCTGAAGTGACCTATAAGCTTTGGATGAATCATACGCTCATTTGCTAAAGAGATAGGAGAACAAAGTTCTAGAGGCTCCGGTCACTGTTCAGATAATTTTTTATTTGGTGGTTAAGATTGGTAAGTTGAAAAATTACAGAAAGCCAAAAAGGATCATGACTTATGACTTTTTGATTGACGGATTTCTTTGCTTTGTTGTATACTTTTTTTAAAATCACAGATCTACCTCAAGATCGTTCTTCTTCCCCCCCACCTCCACTCCCAGAAAGAACTCTAGAGTCCTTCTGTCTTGCTGATGAAGATTGTAAGTAGCAGTATTTTCTCTCCAAAAAAAAGTTACAAAAATGAGGAGGTTAAAAGATTAACAGTAAAGTAGGAAATGGAAGAGGTACAAAGAATGATCAAATAAAAGAGTATAATTTAAAAGCCCATAATGTTCCCCAGAAATAATAGGCAATTAAAAAAATTAAAAATAAAACCCCGGAATATGTAGTAAAAAGTAATGCCTAAAAAAGCCAAGCTAAGACCAGGCATGGTGGCTCATGCCTGTAATCCCAGCACTTTGGGAGGCTGAGGCAGGAGGATCTCCTGAGGCCAGGAGATCATGACCAATCTAGGCAACATAGTGAGACCCCCATCTCAACAAAAAATTTTTAAAAATTAGCTTTAGCCCAGGAATTCCAGATTACAGGGAGCTCTGATTACACCACTGCACTCCAGCCTGGGAAACAGAGTGAGACCCTGTCTTCAAAAAAAAAAAAAAAAAAAGAAACAAAGAAAGAAGAAAAAAAAGCCAAGCATTACTGAATATATATCTATATATAACCTGGAGGCTTAAGAAGCTATGCCACAAAATTCTTTTTCTCCTTGATTTTTTTTTAAAGGTATGCAGGCCACATCTATAGAAACTTATTCTACTAGTTGTCCTGACACCATGGAAAATTCAGCATCTTCAAAACAGACATTGAAGACTCCTGGAAAAAGTTTCACAAGGAGTAAGGTAAAGAAGGTATCTGGGTGCATTCACATGGTAACAGCAAACAAAACAAAACAAAACAAGAAGATGGGAGTTTTAGAAAACAAGCCAGAGATTTTCCATTTCTGAAGGTTTTCCCCTCCCCACCATTAAGAAGAAAAATTAGATTAAATATCTTTACTAAAACTGTTACTCTCACAACAATCAAAATTAATGGAAGTGAACCACAAAGGAGAAAAAATACAACTTAGTTAAGAACTTATTTCTCTCTAAGGTTGGTTTATAAATTTGAAAGATGCCCAATAAAACTATCAATTTGTTTATTCCTGGAACTAGGCAGTCTTGATACCAAAGTTCATATGAGGTAGGGGAGGAGAAAGAATAACCAGAAAACTGCAAATAAATAAATGAATAAATAGATAAAAATAAAAGCAATGGAAGGAGGTAAGCCTTACCAGATATTAAAATATTGTAAAGCCTCAATAATTAAAATGGTATGATACTGGTGTATGAAAATAAACACATACCAACAGAGTAAAAGGGAAAGTCTGGAAATATTTCCAAATATTTGTAGGAATTTAGTGTATGATGAAGGTGGTATCTAAAATCAGTGGAAAAAGACGGATGATTTAATAATCGTTGCTGGATCAAATAGATAACCACCTGGGAAAAAAGCAGGGTCTATACCTCACATCTACACCAGGATAAATTCTATAATGGCTAAAACATTGAAATGTTAACAAACAAACAAACAAAAAACCCTAACCCATAGAAGTACTAAAAAAAACTTGGAAAGATTCTTTTATAACCTGGGAGTATGAATGACCTTTATAACAATGACTCAAAATTCAGAAGCCATAAGAAAAGAGACATATAAATTCAACTAAATAAAACTGAAAATTTCTGCATTGTGAAAAAAGAAAAATTATCTTAAAAATCAAAAGACAGGCCAGGTGCCGTGGCTCACCGCAGTAACCCCAGCACTTTGGGAAGCCAAGGCAGGAGGAGTTTGAGACTAGCCTGAGCAAGAGTGAGACCCCTGTCTCTACAAAAAAATAGAAAAATTAGCTGGGTGTGGTGGTATGCTATAATACCAGCTTCTCATGGGGCTGAGGCAGGAGCAGGAGGATAGCTTGAGCCCAAGAGCTGGAGGTTGCAGTGAGCTATGATCATAACACTGTACTTTAGCCTGGGTGACAGAGAGAGACCCTGTCTCAAAAAAGAAAAGAAAAGAAAAGAAAAGAAAAGAAAAAAAACCAAAAGACAAAAAACAAATTGGAAAAGAAATCTGCAACTAACATCATAGAAAAGGGGTTATTTCTTTGATATACCAAGAGCTCTTAGAAGTTCATAAAAAATAATAACCTTAAAATAAAAATGGACAAAAATATATGATCTGAGTTCATGTATTTCAAAGAGTTCAAGATCACGTAGTTCAAAGAAAATAAACGAGTGTGGTCTGCCCTTTAAACATTTGATATGTTCAACCTCATTCATAATAAGAGAAATACAAATGAAAACCATAATGACATATTGTTTTTCATCTACCAGAATGGCAAATTCCAAAAGTTTGAGTATGCTCTCTGTTAGGGAGACTATGGGGAAATAAACACACTCCTATATTGTTGGTGGGAATGTCAAATGGTACAACTTCTACGGAGGGCAATTTAGCAATATCAAAATTACAAATGGATGTATCCTTTGATGCAGCAATTTCACTAGAAGTGAAATTTATCCTACAAATATGCTTGCACACATATGAAATGACATGTATACCAGGTATTCACCACAGCATTACTTATAAGAGCATATGCCTAGAAACAACATGAATGTTTATCATTAGGGGAAATGACTAAATAAGTCATAAACCATGGTATAGCCATACAATAGAATACCATGCAGCTAAAAAAACAATGAGGACTCTCTCAATATATTTATATATAATTTATTAACTTTTGCTTAAAAGGGGAAAATATGATCTATATGTACATTTACTTATATACTCATAAGTAACTCAGGAAGGATACATAAGAAACTAACAGTGGTTAACTACAGGGGAAGGGTTCTAAACTGGGTAGAGGAAGATAAGGATATGAGTATTTTTGCTAGGATTTTTAAAATTGTAAATTAATTATTTTTTAAAAAACCTAAAAATGTATTAAATATCTATTTATATAAGAGTACATTTCTGTCAGGTGTTAGGAAAATAGAAATGTCATCAAGGACATCTATCTGCCCTTGAAAAGAATATAGTTAATGTGTTGGAACAGTACACCTCTATGAGAAACAACATGAAAATTATCAAGAAGAATAAAATACCATGAAGCAGATTAAAAACAAATATGCTGAGCAAGGGTGGAGTAAAGAAGAAATTTGGGTAGGTTCCTTGAAGAAATAAGTTAGAGATTCCACCATAAAGAAGGCGGAGGACATGGGTTTGCTGAGAGAAAGGAGAAGGAAGTATCATGGCTAACAGTACAGAAGTGGGCTTTAGTAAATTCAGTGCAGAATATACTCAGCAAGAATACAAATGGTTATGTATCACAGCTATATTTTGAAGCCATTGTGGGTTCTGAAATGGTCCTAATAAAGGAAAGAAGTATGAACTTCATTTTTTCCCCTTGATATTCTGATAGCATTATTTCTAAATATATAGTGAAATACTGATATGGGTGGTAAAATAGCAAGATAAAATCAAGTGGAGATTTTGCACTGAATTAAAAATGGCAAGATGGAAAAATAACTGCATTTTCATGGCTACTTTTAAAGAAATTAATCCTTTTGACTTAAGTCTATGCTTCTACTTGATTGAAGTATTTTGGATTTCACAGGAAAAAACTAACATTTTCCCTTTCTTCATGTCTGTAGAGTTTGAAAATTTTGAGAAACATGAAAAAGAGTAAGTTTCTTTCTAATATGTTTCTTATATTACTTTCACAATTGCATAATTTTTCTTTATATAACCACTCTGTGAAAAATTAACAGTATTTTTCCTAAACAGAGTCTCTCTAGTGTCCTATGGGTCAGAACAATCACCCCTGAGGTTTGTACATTGTGCTATGCTGCACAATGCTAATATTGGGTAGGGATTAGGGGGATGGAAAGTTTTCTGTTTAACAGACAGAAATAATAATAATTAGTACAATGTTCCTACCCATCCTAAGATACTGCCATACATGTGTGTTATTTAAAATTCCCAGCAGTCTAATCTATGTATTTTCTTTGAAAATAGTTACAGCAAAGCATATTGTGAAACAAATGTGTTGACTTCATGAAATAAGCAAAGCATTGACACATTTCCATTTTTACCAAGTATTATTAGCAGTAAGTCTGTTGCTTACTATTTTTGCTATATTATAATGAAAATAAAGCCCATAGACTCCTGAAACTGTGAGAAATTATCTTAGAAATCCTTATTTACAAATATAAAATATATAAAACATGGTGCTACACTTTTTAAAATTTTGATTCATTTGGTCAATCACAAAGGACCAAATAGTTACTTGAAGTAATATTGGTGTTATAGGGAGGGACAATGAGCATTGAGAAAATATGATTTAAGGTATAGTCTAAGTAAGAAGGTTTATAGTGGAATCTTACTTTTTCCTTTTGGGTTTTCACTCTATCTCCCTATCCATAAACTCCAGATTCTTGAGCTAGTTTGCTATCATTGCCATCCTACCTGATCTCTGAAATGAACTGATTTCTCATTCATGATGGCTGAAGTACGGTTAGAAAATATACCCTTTCTCCTAAATTTATTCAAAAGAGAATTTAAGCATTTCAAAAGGAAATTATGGTGGGAAACGGGAAACAAAATAGCCAAAAAACAAAGAAATGAGTGATTTGAATAGCCAGCTAAAGATTGGTTTGATCAGTTTAGTTTATGAAACACTGTGTTCTTTCTCTAGCTCCAACTCTGTCTGAGGATATCAAACAAAGAAATAGAAACTTCAGGTAGATTTAGATTGGCATAGCTTTGAGATACTGTGGGGCTCTCAGAGACAGTCTTATTCTAAGTAAATGCTTCCAGGTCATTCTTTGGATCTAAGCTGTTCTGTATTTCTATTTTTCAGTTACCCTGATCCTCTGGTCTTTTTCCCTTAAATGAAGAAGGACATCTGGCTCCCAAAATTAATCCTGAAGCTTTAGACTTATCTATCTGCCTGTACTTCATATGTGTCCTCTGCCTCTTACAGATGGTTTACAACTCCAGAATTCCCTTTGTTCTCCCTGTAGCCTGAATCTCTTACTGGTCTATAGTTAAAGCTGGTCCTACTTTTAATGAAATTAGGATTCTTCATCAACAGACTTTTAAGCTAGCATCTAAGCCTAGTGTCTTTCATTCATTCAATCAATCAATCAATATTTGGTTAGTGGCTCCTGTGTGCCAGGCAAAGTGTGGGGAGAGTACTCCAGATAGTGGGAAAAAAGTCTCTGAAGTGTGAAAATTTGTTGTGTTGTAGGAACTCAAAAGGAAGCCATCAGAACTGCAGGGTAGTAAGTAAAGAGGAGACAGGAGTAAGGTGAGGCTGGAAAGACAAGGGAGGAGTAGTCAGATTCTTATGGGTCATGTTAAATAGTTTAGAGTTTATTCTAAGTGCAATGAGAAGCTATAAAAGGGTTTTAGGCAGAGATGTTACATGCCCCATTTTTTTTTAATAAAAAAGATCATCCTGGCTGCTGTATGAAGAATGAATTATAGGGTGGTAAGAATGGAAGCTGTCAACTATGATACCTGGTGCCAACTTTTGGTGGGAAACTTTGGAATTGCTCAGAAATCCGTTAGTTGCAAGTGACAGAAAACCCAACTTAAGCTGACTTAAGCAGAAAAGGAGAATTTATTGGCTTGTAACCAAGGGTTCAGATGATGGAATCTCTCATTCCATGTCTCTCAGGTTTGTTTAACTCTGTGTTAGCTCACTTGTAGGCAAGCTTTTACCCTGTGAGTTGAGGCTTATGATGGAAAAAAACAGCTCTTTCCTGGTTCCTCAAGCAACAGTCTGATGACTATCGCTAATTGGGCCTGATTATCTTGGCTTGTTCACTTGCCAATCCCTGAACCAATTATTGCCAGTATATTTACAATTCTGATTAGGCAGGATAATGTCATATCTAATATTTAACACTTGTTACATGCAGACACTGACCAATCAGGAATGAGGTAGAATCAGCTCCACTGGAAGTATGGGAGCTGAAAATTAGGCAGGGATGGTTTCCTAAAGGAAAATTCAAGTTCTATTACCAGAAGACGGACTGAATGCCAGGCAGGCAGCATAAAAATATCTATGACAAGCCAATATGCAAAATAGCAGCTCCTTCTGATATATATGTGCAGAATCTTTGCCTCTTTTATAAAAAAAAATTCCCTTTGGGACAATTGTTTTCTTTTTGAGGCATGTATACAACTCTCAGCTCATATGCAGTACAGAGATTACTGGTATCTCCTGAACTTCCTTACCTTCACCCACTTCATAGTCACGTCTCTGTCTTCAGCGCCTAGCTCAATGCTTGGCACATAGTGGGTATTCAATAAATATGTATTTTAATTGGATTTGATTGAAATTCACTATGCAGTCTAGTGATTCATACTCAAGTACCTCCTGGAAGAGAAAGGTGTTTCTTGAACCCTAGTATTAGGTGTGTATGTGCAAACACATGTATGTAGTTCTCACATTGCATTCTAAAAATGCCATCAAAAAGGATATTTACTAATTTCTCCCCATTTATATGCTATTTGTTAGAAAGTTTATAAAAATTTGGAATTATCTTTTTTTTCATTGCAACATAGTACATGTAAAAAATGTGGAATTTCATTGGATTGTTTTCAAAACTGGGCAGAAACTGATACATGACTATATCAAAGTAGCTACCTATAAATAACTAAAGTGGCAAAACAAAGCAGTATAACAATGCTTTTGGGAGATTATGGGTGTAAATTAGAATCATCTATAATGCGAAAAAAAAGTAGGCTAGAAAGTGGGATGAAGAAAGATTGTAAGAGGAGAGGAGAGTATAAGAAAAATAACAAACTTGCCATGGATAAATTAATGTGGAGAACAAATGATTTAAAAATGTACTAAGAATGATCAAAGTAAGATGAAGTCCAAAGCCAAATGTGAATCCCCAAAAAAGCTGATTCATAATATATATTTGATCTATCTTATTCCTTTGGCAATTTTCTTTAGTGTTGGGCTTTACTATACAATATGTTTGCAAAGAAAAGAAACCTTTAAAAAAAACACACATACGTACAAATGAGAAGACTATAGTGTCAGCTCATTTATAAGCACCTATATTTTGTTAATATTTGACAGTGATATATTTATTTGGGAGTATTAATTACTGTGGAGGAAATGTTTAAGCTCAACAATTATGCAATCTCACAAACAGTAATCTGAGTTTGTCTTTAGTCTTTCCCTTACATTTTTTCTTTTGATTCCAGGTATCTGTAATTCTTCCCCACCAAGCAAGCATGCAGAATCTGTTCAGTCGAATAACTCCAGCTCCTTTCTTAATTTTGGTATGTGTGTTATTTTACAGCAGGGTTTTAAAAAATTATCTAAATCATTCATTTACAATATAACAGATACAAATGTAAATATGATTTATGGTTATATGTATCGGTCCTTATACTTATATTCTTTTTCATGCAATTTATCTTTTTAATTTTAACCTCAGCTACCTTTGAACATCACGCATAGAACTAAATTATCTAGCATGTGCAAAAAATAAAGCTAGGCAACCAAATTATTATGTTGGCATGTAGTAAATAAATATGACTAGCCAAATGAAGAAATTGAGATGGTGTGATATTCTGGTTTGTATCTAAAGCAAAGTTATAAAAAACATACAAGTGTGATAAAAAGAATAGCAGCTGCTGCTGTCTAATCTTATATAACTCATTCAGCAGTAGGAGACGAAGTACAATTCTGACAGCTTAAAGGAACTGCTCACCCAATTGCTCCTAACTATAAGCTATAAACTTAAAATGATAATTTTATATTATTTTAACCATTCTATAATTCTATGTGATATATATTCACGGTACTATTTAAAATACTATCACAGTCTAATTTTTTGTAAGAAGTACAGCAATTAGTAGCAGGATATTACTACTAAAAATAATTATTAATCAAAAAGCAGATTCTCCAAGAGGGCCTGGGGGACCCCCAGGAGTTAGTCCCTGGACCACACTTTTGAGAATTGCTGCTTAATAGTATTGTGCCTATTTGTACTGTCAAAATTAGGTTGCTGCCACATTCAGACTGCAGGTGGCAAGAGAAGAGAAAAAATGGAGGAGGTATGGCCTCCTCTTCTGGTCTTAAGGCACTGGCCTGGAAGTGGCAACATCACTGTCAGCTCCCATTCCCTTGAAGAGAACTTAGACAAGTGCTATAACTAAATTGCAAGAGAGACTGGGAAATGTAATATTGCTGGGCAGAAAGATACAATTGCCTAGATACATTTCTATTTGAGGAAGAAGCAAGGAAAGATTTTGGTGGACAGGTAGCAATCTCTGCCTCACCTGGGTTATAGTCCCCATGCCACCTTCACAAAATGTTGAACTAGAATCTCTGGATCTGTTTCTTTAGCCACAAAATTTTCTTTGGCTTGCATTAACCGTAAGGTTTACAATGTTATATATAATTAAGAAAAAGAAGTTATAATTTGTATGAAATAATTTAGCTAAAAACATTTATATAGAATATTGTATAAACTGTAAAAAACTATTTTTTCATGGTTTTCTTGGAACACAAATGTTCTCTGTCTCCTTTTCTCTCAGTGATACCACTTGAGTAATTCAAGGCCCACCCAGCTTTACAGTGGTCTGTAATCTAATATGAGGATAAAATATTAGAGAGCTGCCTCCATGTTGCTTCCTCTCAAATATGCCTAGATCTGAACATTTTATCTACTTAAAAAGCAACACATTTTTTTTATTGCCTCCTTTTTATAAAGAAGGCTCCTTTTTAAATATAAATTATAAGGTCATATTATTCAAAAAAGTATTATTCAAGTAATTTTTTTCATTCATATTCATTGAATGAAAAAAAATTATGGTTCGAGTTTATTTTCCCTGAGTTGGCCGACATGTAAAAAAAGGTAGCTCACAATTGTTCTAAACTATTGAGAATTGATGAATACAAGAGACAATATAGGTATTCCTAAAATTTTAGATACTCAGTACCTACATGTGTCCTTACTTCTATTACCAGTGCACTTGGGTTATAATCAAGCTATCTATGCTGATGGGATGATTTTGACTATTATGTGAGACCATTTAACCTGAAGTATTCCTTCTGTCTTCTTTCTCACCACTCAAAGGAGTAAAATGTACATGAACTAGGATGTACCACCCCTCCCTCAATTTTTTTTTACCACCACCATTAATAAATTTAATTTTAGTGGTTTTTATAAAAAATCTTCTTTTCCCCTTCGCTACTATCCTCTTCAGATCTGGTACGGCTTTTTAGGTTCAGATTTAAGCAACATTTGAGTAGTTACTATGTGCCAGGCATTGTACTGGATGCTTTTAAAACAAATATCTCATTTGATCCTTCTATCAGTTCTTTAAGGTAGATAATATATTTTGTAAGATGAATGAAATTAAAGGTTTAGGAATATCTTTGAGTTTCCCACTGTCTGGTTTTCCTCTGTATTTCAAACCTTTCATTTCTTTATTTAAGCCCCTAAAGTTACTAAGTGTAAAATACTGTGAAAATATACTGCCATCAAAGAAAAGTCCTATGTTGCTTAAGTCTGCAGTCCCCAACCCCCTGGGGCCATGGACCAGTATCGATCTGCTGCTGTTAGGGACCGGACTGCAGAGCTCCACCTACCCCAACCCCCGGATCCGTGGAAAAACTGTCCTCCATGAAAACAGTCCCTGGTGCCAAAAAGGTTGGAGACTGCTGGCTTAAGTGATTAAAACAAAAACACCCCACCAGTGTCATCAATCTGTAAATCTTTTGACAGCATCCAGAAATAGCCTTCATTAATTGTGAAAAATTTCCTCATCCTCCTCCTTTGGAGTGGGTGTGGAGGTCCAAGTTTGAGGAAGAAAGATAAATAAAAATGATTACTTAACTACTTATTTTTCAGGATTGCTCATTACTTTATTTTTTCTAAGCTTTTCAAATATAATCTCTTAGTAAATTGATGGCTTTCTGGGCTGAAGTAGACGTATAACTGAATTTAATATAATAATTTTGCATGTAATAGTGCTTATTTTTGTAAAATTGAAATTTCCCAGCTTTGTTTTTTGATGGACAGGTGGTGGGTAAAGAAAACCATAAATAAATGATATTATATATTGAATTATCAAAGGCTATCATAACCAGGGTTCTTTATCCTATTATTATTATCATTATTAAATTTTTAGGTGCTCTACAAACCTAAAATATTATCATTTAAGCTTAAAATTACTATAATGCCTCTATAATCTATTACTACATTGATCAATGATGCTGCCTAACCTTTTAAAAAAAATCCATGTATTTGCATATATTAAAATATACTCTAAAATCCAAGTATTCATTTCTATATAAAAAACTTTCTCTTTTCATTCAAATTTCTTTTTGTTCCCAGGTTTTGCGAATCGTTTTTCAAAACCCAAAGGACCAAGAAACCCACCACCAACTTGGAATATTTAATACAACTCTGGATTTATAATATAGGCTACAAGTGCATCTGCAAATAAAACTACTAGAATACTGCTAGTTAAAATAAGTATTCTATATTCATAATATCAATAATGAAGATTGCTAATGTGTTAATAGCTTTTGAAAGAAAAGTAATATGCAAATACATGCCAGCAGTTTTGTATTTTCATATTATTTACATTGGGTTGGAAACTACAAATAAAACTTTGTAACTTGAGCTTATGTGAAGGATGCTGTATGAGAAACACTATTTTTTTTTTAAGATTTCAAAGGTTTGTAAGATTTGGATCTCAATTAAATCTCTACAGTGTCAGAATTTACTATAAAAAGTTTAAAAAAAAATCTTACCTTGTGGTTGCAGTACAGAATTCCTACTTGTGACAATGACTATTCCCTGGTAGTTATTTTTAACTAAATGGAATATAACTTGCACATCTTCCCAAATGTAGGGGGAAACTAGAGCAGTAAGAAAAGGAGAAATTAAGAGAATAAAATGTACAAATCATGGCAGTAATCATTTTTAAATCTAATCCAACTAACAAGATGTTCAACTACATTCTTGACAAGTTTTAACCTATGTTACTCAATTATTAATTCTAGAAAAATAATCAACTAAATACAGCAGCTATCTTTTGGTAGCATTTCCTTCATTTAAAAATTTATATCCAACCAATCAGGGATAATTCTAGTTTAAAATAAAGACACACGTGAATATGGATCTGCCTTTTAAAAAAATCTATTTCAAATCTAATTTTATGTAGCAAATAAGTTAGTAATTATTATTACAAAGAATTCACCCAACTTCCTCTAATGACTTAACATCTTTTTATTTAAAAAAAACAATACTTTATTTCTAACTTTTAGACACATGTAATATTACTTAAACGTCATGTGCTCTGCGATATTTTTCATTCAGAAGCCTAATGATAGAACAAATAGAATGAAATATTCTTAACCTGTCTATTGTAGTACAATGTACCCAATAGATGATCAATAAATTTTTTGTTTTTAAACTAACTTTATTGAAGTAGTGTTAGTTTACGTAATACTTCTCCAGGAACTTCTCTAGTGGTATCAAATCACTGTAATTTTTTTCTATTTTTAAAAATTTTTTAATTCTTTTCTTACCCTGGTCTTCCACATGAAAAATCACAATAATTTTATCTGCTGAGTATATCACTGAATCAATTATTTCCAAATATCTTTATCAAGGACCAAACATACTAAATGAATCCAAGGTAAGGTCCTGTGCATGGCGTACACCTATATACAGTCTCAGCTACTCCAGAGCCTGGGGCAGGAGGATCCCTTCAGCCCAGGAGCCCCAGGCCAGCCCGGGCAACACAGTGAGGCCCCGTCTCCAAAAAAAAAAAAAAAAAAAAAAAAAAGATGATGATAAAAAATCCTAGGTAAAAGCTAAAGTGAGAAGTGGGGATAAAATTCGAAATGAACTTCTGAGGGGCAAGCATCCCTTAGTGAACAGCGACGATTTTTGAAGTGTTCTCTGGTAGACACGCTTTTCACACTTAGAAAATCTTACATGTATGATTTGAAAAAATCTTATTAAAAAATCCTAAACATGGTTTTCCATGTAGGAATACATTCAAAATAAATGCTAGACTCTACTTTCCCAGGCATTAGAAGGGATGCGGCTTGATGGCGAGGTGAGGCCGTGCTCACCAGGCTCCCAGGCAGTTCTTGCACCTGACTTGTTACGCCGGTAGTTGTAACCATAGCAATGCCCATCAAAATGCTTCAAAAATTTTCTGAATTGCGGCCCTATTATATTTTACAGCAAAATTGCCCTCATTTTACATATTAACTCCTTTTTGCCCTTCATTTCATCGCTTGTCAAAGGTGAAAGGCTGGGGATTCTTTTACCTCATAAAGGTTATGAGATAAATATGAAATTTAAAAGTCACTATGGAGACCACCTACTCCATGTAAAGCGACGAAGGGGCACAGGAAGATGACAATGTGAACGCGCCGCAAGACTGTGAAAGCCATAAACATTGTTTCGGCCGTTAAGGCGGTTGGCTGCCAGTCACCGCCCAGCGGCGGTTGCGTCGCAGCCCGAAGCGTGACTCGGCGCACGCTCCCTTTCAGCTCCTACACTCACAGAACCTGGGACGCGGCGGAACTACCGCTCCCACGAGGCTTTGCGCGGCCGGGTGCTTTACAATAGAAGCTCGGTTGGAGAGGCCTGCGGAGAAGCGCTGGGAACCGCCGCTTCCGGCATGTAGGGCTCAGGACGAAGAACGGCCAACAAGTGCACGGCGCAGGAGAGACTCCAATGCCCAGCGGGCCGTGCGCGGGTGGCGCTTGCGCGATGCGCGGACGGGGGGGCGGTCGGGCCATTTAAATGTGTGTTTGTGGGTGAAATGGCTGCGCAGGTCGGAGCGGTGCGCGTAGTACGGGCGGTGGCGGCGCAGGAGGAGCCGGACAAAGAAGGGAAGGAGAAACCCCATGCTGGGGTCTCGCCGCGAGGAGTGAAGCGGCAGCGCCGAGCTAGCAGTGGGGGGTCTCAGGAGAAGCGGGGGCGGCCGAGCCAGGATCCCCCTCTCGCTCCCCCTCACCGGCGGCGTCGCAGCCGCCAACATCCCGGGCCGCTGCAGCCAACGAATGCAGCCCCAACCGTCTCAGGCCCTGTTGAGCCTCTTCTCCTGCCGCCTCCTCCTCCACCTTCGCTGGCACCCGCCGGGCCCGCTGTCGCTGCCCCGCTCCCGGCCCCAGGCACCTCGGCCCTCTTCACCTTCTCGCCCCTGACGGTGAGCGCGGCCGGGCCCAAGCATAAGGGCCACAAGGAGCGGCACAAGCACCATCATCACCGCGGCTCCGATGGTGACCCCAGCTCCTGCGTTCCGGGCGATCTCAAGCACAAGGACAAGCAGGAAAACGGCGAGAGGGCTGGAGGGGTGCCTCTGATCAAAGCCCCCAAGAGAGGTGAGAGCAGGCCAACTGCCCCGACTTGGGCTTTAGGTCTTTCTCAGTTCCGACATTCCACACCTTTAGGACTGAAAGACGCCAAACCCCTGCTTACCTCCTGCTGCTTTACTCTCCAAAGCCCAATGGGGTGGACTCTGGATTTCAGACCGTTGACGCTGACCTACTTGAGGTTTCTCGCTCCGAGACCGAGCTGTCAGTTACTAACCCCTTTACCAGTCCCCGGGAGCCTTGCTAGGTTTGTTTTCAAATTCAGCAGGCTTTCCGCGCCGCGCTGTTCTGGGCGTTAGATTAGTAGTAGGTGCGGTATTAAAAACTGCTTTCTGAAGTAAAGGCTTGTCTAAAATTCCTTCTCTCTGTTTTCCCTGCTGGAAAGGTTTCGTATTTGCTCCCTTCTCTTCCAGAATATTCATGGGTATGGTTCAGGAATTTAATGAGGGAATTCTTACAGAGGTTACACGACTCACCGGTTGACTTAGCTTCTGTAAGGTAAAATATCTAACGCAAGTTTATCTTGGTTCTTTTTTCATGTAGAGTAAAAATCATTCCTATATTTTCATATTAGCTATTTTAATTCTTAGAATAGGGATGGGGAAGATTTTCTGTCCCTTTTGATCCTAGGAAACAGGACCAACAGTGTCTCTGAAAAGTGGGAAGTGTACAATAGATAGTAGAGGCAGGAATTCCAGTTGCGTTTTATTTTGTCTAGCACTATTTGTGAATCTTTAATTCCAATAACCCTCAAGAATATTTCACCTAGAAAATACGGGACCGATTGTGTGGGTTCTAAAGAAATTAAGTTGGCCAAAATTGGTGTTTTCCCATTTCCAAGTACCTGTAACATTTATTTATATTATTTGTGGAAGAAAGGGGTATACTTTTGATTATACCATGTTTGTACTTTGTATATTATTTTATATAATTTGTTAATTGTTTCTTCTCAAGAAGATTTTAAGATACTTCCAGGTTCATTAGTACTAGGCCAGTTATTACATGCTAATGAACCAGTCTTTCAACCTAAAGTTTTGTGGGTCTTGCATTCTTTCCACATATTTGGCCTTAACTTAGGGCTAATCAGTTTTTTGTGGTGCTATTTCCTTTTTTTTTAAACCTGTTCCTTTTACAAGGTGAATTTTGTGGTGTTATTGCCAAATAGTGTAGTTAGTTGCAAATAATTGCTAGTATTTATTGAATAGAATTAAATCTTTCTTCTTTTGGTGGTATCCAAATCTTGTCCTTAGGAATAGAGCTTGTGCAAGCTGACAGGAGTGCCAGTTTCCGCCACCAGTATGCAATGATCTTGCTCTCTTTTATTTTTACCTTTATTCCCCACCTTCTCATTTCTTTTGTGTGTTTCAACTGTACAGAACTAGAGGGAATCTTAGTGATTATCTGGTTTAAATTTGTATTGTAGAAGAGGAAACGAAGGCCCAAAGTAGTGAAGAGACTTGTCTAATCAAGTCATAGTTAATTAGTACGAAGTACAAAATTTTTAAATGTTTTTTTTTTTTTTAAATGAATCATTGGCATAATAGGGAGTGTAACCCAGATTCCTGAATCTCCAAGGTTCATGTTGTTGCTTTCTCTTCTTGCTATTCATTTTTTTCCACTCCTTTGTTTACATTTTCCCTGTGCTTTGACATTACAGGGGCAGTAGATGATTTTAGATCATCAAGGATCTCTGACCCAGCCCCCTTTTATAGGGGGATAGTGGCAATGGCATGTGTAATAATTCACAGTGTGCTTCTCTGAAAATTACACAGGTCCCATGTTCTTTAAAAAAAACAAGCCTCTAACCCAGTGCTGACTGAGAGAACTTTCTCAGATGATGGAAATGTTTTGTATCAGTGCTGTCCAATATGGTAGCCATATATGGCTCTTGAACAGACCTGAAGGGTGGTTAGTGTGACTGAGGAACTGAATTTTTTATTTTATTTAATTCTAGTTAATTTATAATTAGTCACATACGGCTAGTGGCTACCACATTGGACAGCACAGCTCTAAACGTTTGTAGTTTGCCAATATGTGAAGAAGAGAAATGATTTAAGATCAGACCGTTTACACGTTTTAACTTTTGGCTGAAAAATTGTTGGATTATATACCCAAACTATACTTTGGTGGAAAAGGGCTCCCTAGTCAAAAATACATTTGGGACAAAGATGGTTGACATGCACTGATATTTAAAAAGTTCTGAAAACCCTACAGAAAATAAACAGGTTTGAATTTGTTTAATCCAGGCTTTTGCATAATTTAACTGATACTTTTTTTGTTCTCTGAACAAACCACTGTCAAGTATAGTGGTATGTAGGAGGCATGCCTCTCATATTAATCTGAGTTTAAATCATGGCTCTACCACTTACTGTGTGACTGTGAGCAAATTACTTTAACGTCTGTCAACCTCAGTTTTCCTGTCTGTAAAATGGGGTTATGGTATTTCATTTATAAAGTAGTTATGTGGACTAAATGGGGCAATGTGTGGAAGGCACTTAAAACAGTTCCTGGCTCATTGTAGGCACTGAGTTAAAACTGCCTTTTATTATTTTATTGTATTTGGTCGTTGAAACAACTAAATAAGGAGAGTGAGTAGTCGCTTTTTATTTACAGAGCTGTCTTCCTTTTGCTTATCCTCAGACTTTCAGGAACTATTTTAACTTTTTGAGATAATTATAGATTCACAGGAAATGGCAAAAAAAGTACAGAGAAGTCCTTACCCTTCACCAGTTTCTCCCAGTGGTTACATCTTACGTAACAATTGTATGATACCAACACCAGGAAATTGACATTGATACAGTGTGTGTGTGTAGTTACGTGCTATTTTGTCGCATGTATATTAGTGTAACCACCACTACAATTGAGATATAGAACTATTTCATCACCACAAAGCTCTTCCTTGTGCTATCCATTTATAGCCTTAGGCAATCCTTCTGTTTCTCTACCTTCCCTAACTCCTGGCAGCCATTAATCTGTTCTTCATCTCTACAATTTTATCATTTTGGGAGTATTACATAAATGGATTCATACAGTATGTAATCTTTTGAGATTGGCTTTTTTCGCTCAGTATGAGGGATGTATCAGTAGCTCACTCCTTTTCATTTTTGAATGGTGTTCCATGGTATGGATGTACAGTGGTTCACCTATTGAACCTTTCACCTATTGAAGGACATGTGTGTGGTTTCTAGTTTTGGGCTATTATGGATAAAGCTTCTACAAACATTCATGTTCAGGTTTTTGTGTGTATATAACTTTTCATTTCTCTGGAGAATGCAACTGCTGGGTCATATAGTAAGTAGTCAGCCCTCTGTATCTGTGGGTTCCACATCCATGGATTCAACCAACCTCGGATCAAAAATATTTGGAAAAAAAAATTGTGTCTGTACTGCACATGTACAGACTTTTTTGTTGTCACTATTCCCTAAGCCTGCGGTCTCCAGCCCCCAGGCTGTGGACCAGTACTGGTCTGTGGCCTGGTAGGAACAGGCTGCACAGCAGGAGGTGAGTGGCAGCGAGCAAGCAAAGCTTCATCTGTATTTATAGCTGCTCCCTGTTGTTCGCATCAAACTGTCTGAGCTCCGTCTGCTGTTGGATTAGTCACTGTCTCCCATTACCCCCAGATGGTACCATCTAGTTGCAGAAAAATAAGCTCAGGGCTCCCACTGATTCTGCATTATGGTGGGTTGTATGATTTTTTCATTATATATTACAATGTAATAATAATCGAGATAAAGTGCACGATAAATGTAACGTGCTTGAATCATCTCCACCCCTGTCTATGGAAAAATTGTCTTCCATGCAACTGGTCCCAAAAAGGTTGGGAACCGCTGCTCTAAGCAATATAGTATAACAACTAAAATTATTATAAGTAATCTAGAGATGATTTAAAGTATAGGGGAGGATGTGTATAGGTTATATGCAGGGACTTGATCATCCTTGGATTTTGGTATTCCTGGGAGGTCCTGGAACCAGTCCCTCATGGATACAGAGGGATGACTGTATATGTGCAGGGTTTTTTAAATTAATTAATTTAAGATAGTGCCAAATTATTTTCTGGAGTGTCTGTACCATTTTGTATTACTACCAGCAATGTATAAGAGATCCAGTTTCCCCATATTCTTTCCAGTATCTGGTATGTCACTCTTTTTATTTTAGATATTTTAATAGATGTGTGGTGATATCTCATCATGGTCTTAATTTATATTTCCCTAATGGCCAGTGATATTTAACAGTTTTTCATGTTATCATTTGCCATCTGTATACCTTTGTCAGTTAAATGTCTAAAGTCTCTTTATGTCTCTCGCCCATTTTATAATTGAATTGTTTGGTTTTTTTATTATTGAGTTTTGAGAATGTTTTGTAGATTACAGGTACAAGTTCTTTGTCAACTATGTAGTTTACAAACATTTTCTCCCAGTCTGTTGCTTGTCTTTCCATTGTCTTAGATCTTTCACTGAGCAAAAGTTTAAAATTTTGTTGAAGTCCAGTTTACTGAATTCTTTTTTTTTAATGGATCATGTTTTTAGTGTCATGTCTAAGGTCCCAAGTCCTAGGTCCCAAAGATTTTCTCCTATGTTTTCTTTCTAAAAGTTCTGTAATTTTAACTCTTACATCTGTGATCCATTTGAGTTAATTTTGTATAGGTCGAGGGTTTTTCTGTTTTTTGTTTTTGTTTTGCCTAAGGATATCCAGTTGCTTCAGCATCTTTTGTTGAAAAGATTATTCTTCTTCCATTGAATTACTTTTGTACCTTT
>RJWJ010009830.1:0-48874 GCA_004363605.1 Indri indri | reverse complement strand
GTGCAGTCCTGACGGAGCTCCGGGAAGGTCAAGTTGCTTCCAGCTCGTGTCCCCTCACCGCTGGGCCCCACGTTTCCTGACACAATTCTACATCCACTTCACACAAGCCCCTGCCTCTCGGTGGGCTTGTAAGTCTGTGGGGAAGCTAGACTGTCTTGTGAGGGACTTATCCCGGTGCACTTACTGACCCGGCTGGCGCTGCCATCTCACGCTCCGCTCTCTATTGTCTGTCCGCGCTTTCCAGGGTTTGCATTCCAATCTCACGTTCCCCTTATTCTTTTTCCAGATTTGTGTGTCCCCCGCTGAATCTCCACCGATTCACCTCGCTGTTTTTGCAGGAGAGAGATCCGGTCGTGTGTAGCAGACTGAGATCTACATCTCTTTCTCTGGAGGTAGGGAACCAGGAGGCTGCCTTAACTCCGCCATTTTTCTCCCCCCAATAATGTTTTATTTCTGAAATAAATATATAAGTATTTTTTATATCTTGTACGTCCTTCCTCTTCATGATCGTGTTTTATTCTACATTCTTAAGTATATAGTGCATATTTATGATGGCTGTTTAAACTCCTTGTTATGCTTTCATTTTCTCTGTCTTTTCTGGGTCCTTTTTGTTGATTAGTTTTTCTTTTATTTATGGGTTGTGTTTTCTGTTTTCTGAACTGCCTGCATATTTTCAACTAAATACTGAGCATTATAAATTTTGCACATTGTGCATTGGGTTTTACTGCATTCCTTTGAAAGGTGTTTGCTTTTATTCTGTCACATAGTTAACTCACACATAATCAATTTGATTATTTTGAGTATAACTTTTAAACTTACTAAAGTGAAACAAAAGGAGACTTCGGTCTGAGTCTGCTACTATTCAGGCTAGAACTTCTTGAAGACTCTTCCTGCTGTACCATATATTGTGATGTTTTTCCATTCTCGGTAATAGAAATGTAAACTATTTCTAGCCTTTGACATTTCTGAGAATTCTTTGGTCTGCTGCTTTCTGGTGGCCTTTAATAGTCTTCTAGAGTTTTAACTTCACATATATATAGATCAATATTCCAAAGATTTAAGGAAATTCATCTTCAGATTTCCAGAGATTTCTCTGTGAAACTCCTTCCTTCTAGCACTATGCCTTGCCGATTCTAGATTCCTTAGCCTTTTTGAGTTGCAATACCTCTCTCCTCAACTCAACAAGACCACCAGGCAATGTTTGTGGTCCCCATCCCTGCACTGAAACCTGGAAATAGTCTGCAGACAGTAAACTGGAGTGATTATAGAACTTGCACCAATTATTTTCCTTCTCTCAGAGTTCAATCCCAAGCTACCTGTTTTTCGATGACAGAATTTTTCTTTTCACATATTTCTTCTGTGTTCTTGTTGTTATACTGAGAAAGTAATTTTAGTTCCTGTTACACCATCATGAAGAAATTCTAGAAGCAGAATATTCTTTTTCCTCTTGAATTTAAGACCAACGGGCGCACATAATTTTACTGATATGGCTAAGAAAGTCAATGCAACAGAAGCATAACTTGGATTGGATTTAGGGTTAGGTAGAAAATGAGAGAGCAAGCGAGAGAGCTCAAAAGTGAGAGAGAGAGAGACAGAGAGAGACAGAGAGATGACAGCTGAGACACTGATGATAAATGGTTTTAGCAGTGTCTGCCTCCTCAAAAGTAAACATGTAAATATCAAATTCTATTAGTCATTTTTATGATTAAGTCTGCAGGTGCTTGTGTTTAGTTAGGAGGTAAAGAAAATGGCAGGAACTTTTTCCAGTGTACTTACTGAAGAGGGTGGATATTCACAGCATTTTCCAAGAGCCTGAAATGATTGGTGGAAAATATTTCTTTTTTCTTTACTTGAGTCAGAAATATAACTAGATAAAGAGAAATTATAGCAATGGTAAATTCAAGGTTTGCTGCTATTTTGTTGTTAATTATTATTAAAAGTATACAGTTACTTAGATATATCCACAAAGATACTGAAAGAAGCCATTTTACCAAAAATCTACTTGAAGCAAAATTAAAAATCCATATAATTTTCATAATGAGAAATGTGTTTGGAATAATATGACATTTAATTCAGTATTAAACTTAAGGTCAGGTAGCACAATGTGTTCAACAACTATTAGAATAATGTCAAGATGACCTTCAGATGTCTACAGAGAATTCATTAATAATATCTACCAATATATTACATACAGAAAAACATAATAATGGAGCCTCAAAATTAGAATTCTTATGGAAAATATCACATTCTAATAAATGTGATTATCTATTTTTATTCTAGTTCTGCAAATCAAATTTAAGTCAAATAAATGAAAAAATAAGAAAGTCCAGTATTCCAGCACCCTTTTGCCTTATAAGTTGAGTCTGCTTAGAAAGAAACCAGCCAGTTTTTGAGATGTATATGTGCCCCTAACCCCAGCCATAGTCTCAGCTAACAGAGCAGGCAACGCTCTGTAGCTATATCAAGCCTCAAATAGAACCTAGTTTCTGAAATCCACACATGTAAGAAAGTAAATTTACATCATTTGTTGTAATTGTTGTTGCCGCTACTTTTGTTATGAAACTTCATGGCAGCCAAACTCACCGTGTCACAAAAACTTATCTCCATTCATCTTACTTTTCTTATTAAACTCTGTCTTTATTCAATTGTTCCCCTATTGCCTCACATGTGGTGGCCAGGAAAAGGCACCTCTCATGTTACCGACTTAAGAAGCTTACGTGACTAAATGCCTTAGATGCCATACTTTGAAATATGTCAATATGTTTGTGTTAGGCCACAGTTTCAATGACAATTATTGATAAATTATTGAGCATGGCATGAATATTTGGGTGGCCTATCTTCAGAGATGGGAACTCTTCTGATGGCTGACTTTGGTTTAAGGACTCCCCTTAAGCCTTGACAAAACTTAGAACTGTACTGCACTCTGAATTTTCTTTCTGTGTTTTCTTCTGTCCTTCACAAAGATCAAGCCTGCATCATGAAAAACCTGAAAATATGAGGCATAAAATTAGCACGTTTGTATGAATTCTCCTGAGGATATTGGGTCTGCTATGCTCATTAAAACTTTTGGAGTTATGGAAATGGCTTCTCATTCCCTAGTAAGAGCTAGCACTTCTTCCAAGACATAAGATGCATAAGAAACAATCTTCATGCAAGGCAACAGGTCTCTTTCCCCTCAGAAACTATCTTCTTCACTTTTTCTAGCTACTTAGGCTGGGTTAATATCTCAACATAATATGGAGAAGTCTAGGTCCTAGTGAGAGTCACAATGAATTATCTGGCATTTACTAGCAGGAGCCAGAGAAATGCTCTGGGAATGTATTTTGGGAAGCTTTCATCAAGGGAACTAATGTTAAAGGTCGGATAAACAAGAATTTATTGATTTGGGAAGGTACTTTCTCAGGACATGCAATATTTTCTCGGTGGGGCAAAGTCATTGTTAGTGTGGTCCTTAGGTAACAAAGTTATAATATGGCATTTAATTAACAATGTGGAATTGTCTGAGTTGTTTTTGACCAATAGTAAAGACAGGAATAGAAATGCTGAAGAAGGTGGAAATAAAGAAATGCACACACTGTGTGAGGCTGGTGGTCCCACCCAAAGGTTATTCCTACCAGAGGAGCCAAAGCACACAGTTTTCACCAAGATCATTAAGAATACACAGGTAAGAGGAGCACCAGATTTACTAAAATTTCAATGTGCCTTCCCTTTACAGGCCAGTGTCGATGATAGGAGAGGTGGTCATAGAGTCGGCTGTTTAATATACACACAGATGATCTGTTCTTGGAGTAATAGATCCTCAATAGTCGGAAGTGAGTAGTCTTCAACCAACATAATGACCTGCGAAGTTGAAGGGGCAGTGAGTGGAATTTTACCTACAGGGATTTGTGAATATGGTTAATAAACTATGGTGCCCCTAGAGGCAGCCAACAAGGGTATCTATTAATATCTATAGACATAAAATGATAACATTAAAAAAAAACAGGAGGTTGAAGGTAGTTAATATAATTAAAAGTCACAATTTCTTGCTTAATCTAAAGAAATTATCTTGTTCTAAGAGGCAGAGTCCAAGACTGTGGCAAGAATCAACCATTCTGATTCACACAGTTCTTTAAATGAGTGCCTATGCATTGGAGAAAGAGGGGAGTGGACTCAGACATTTTATGGACTATTGGACCCAGGGTCTGACTTGACATTAATACATGGAGACCTAAAACATGCTTCATACCCTTGTTAGAGTGGCTTGCAAAGTCCATGTGTCCAGTCAAGGCATCCTATTTGACCTAAATTAAATATACTTGGAGTGGATAATGAGCAGTCAAACTAACAAATACACACCTGGCAAAAGCCTTTCCCCAAATGTACTGATCCTTGTGCATGCATTATACATCTTAGTCACTGGCACCAATATCTGTCAGTTGTCCAAACTAGCAACCCAAGTGTTATTCTTAGCTCCCCACCCTCTACTCTCTACCCTCAATCAATCATTCAAATCTGTTGATTCTACTGGTTTTATGTGTCTTGACTTATTAAACATGTATCATTTCCTGATTGACCTCTTTCCAATCTCAGGTTTTCAAAATATAGGCTAAAGACATCATGTATAAATTTATCTAAAATACAAATTTATACACTTCTTTTCCCTGCCAAAAACCTTTCAGTGGCTTGAATAGTATTCAGGAAGAATTCCAAACTCCTTACTCTTCCAAATAATGCTATTCATAGACTAGCTCCTACCTAACTTTCAGACTTCATCTCTCAACACCTCACCCCCACCTGAAAACACCAATAGAAAACTAATGCTCCAGCCATGTTAGAGTGTTTACAGTTCTTCAACTTCCTCCTGGAAGCCTTCCATACTGCTGACAGCTAGATTAAGTATACTCATATATATCCTCATAATATCCAGGCTTTATCCTCTCTCAGCAATGATTAAGCTAAAATGTTAGTATATTTAATTTTCTCTCACATTAAACTATTTTATTTATCTAGTATCTAGTATTTTCTGTGGTACACATATGTTAGATATTTGACATATGGTTTTTAAATGAAAACAGCATGTCAAAACATTCTCAAAATCCTTGAAAGTAAGATAAAGCTAACTTCAGAAAATTTATTACCTCATATTACCTGGAATGAAGGATGTATCACATTCAAATAAGTTAGAATTCATAATTTAAATTTCTTCTAATTGCCAATAGGGAATTATTTGAAATGATCACAGTTAAACCAGTAAAAATTTCCCTTCAATCTTTAGTCCAGACAATGGAAATTGATATTAACAACATTTATGTGAAGTCAAGAGTGGTACTGTTCTTTACCAAATATGTTTGCATTTGTTTGTTTTGTGTCAGGTTGTCAGGCACACACATAAGCTTCATATTAAAAAATCAGCACTGTTTCTTAGGTTAAGATATCTTTGCCAAGCCATATAAAATCCACAAGATTTGGGAAGTAAGAGGAGCAATTCTATTTCACAAAATGCACAGCAACTTAATTAACAGAAGTGTAGTCATTCTATACTCAGAAATATGAATCCAACGAAAACTCTTAATTTGAACATTTAGAAAACTTCTTCCATTGGGATAATATCTTTATTCTGGTTGTTATTCCTGCATTTCTATCCAGTTTTATGGCTGTGTACAGCTTCTTAGGAAGAATGGAGACATTTCAATTCATGGGTGTGGAGGAGGGAGAAGAAAAAGAGACCATTAGCTTGGCCAGTTTTTGAGAAGAATTATTTAAAAAATTGTGTCTTTCCCTATAGAATTTTTCTTAGAATATCTCCGAAGTGTTTTTATGCTGTCTCTATCCCTTTCCCTCTGCTTGCTTTCCCACTCTTCTCCTCCCTGACCTCATCTCCCCACACTCTTCTCTTTTCTCCTCTCTTTTCTCCTGTAAATGGTAGAATTCAAGTACTGCATCTGTATTCCTTGTTTCCTGCAAGAGCCCAGGCAGAAAACAAAGAAATGAATCCTTTCATGATTTTATGTCATACAAATTTCCACAAATAGAATATTGAAAACACAGCTTAAATAATGAAAAGACTTAAGTAGGAATTGAACAACATTGTAACATTTATAATTACCTTCTATACTTCATTTATCTGTTATAAAAAAGTATCATGAAAACTAAGGGATTTTTTTCATAATCTATTGATATTAATCCATTGATGCCACAGAGGAAAATAGCTGGGCATTTTTTAAACACCAAGAATCTATTTTAGACCAGTTAAATTATTAAATAAATTATTTTGTCTTTTTTCAGTTGTATTTAAGAGAGCTTTAATTAAAAAATAAACCAAAAGGCTTTCCTTTTATCTGTATAATACTTAGTTGTGTCGTCTCTCTTTTTTTGTTTATTGCATGGATAGCTTTTAGTAATATAATGCTTTAGTCAGAGCTATAAGTGTGCCCATCACCCAAATAGTGTTCAAAGTACCAGTTTGGTAGGTTTTTATCCCTCCGCTACTCTCCCCTCCCCACTTCTTGATTTTCAATGATTTTTACCTCTTTCTATGCAGATGTGTGCCCATCAATTAGTTCCAAATTATTAGAAAGTACATGCGGTGTTTGTTCCCCCCATTCTTGAGATACTTCACTTAGGACAATGGTCTCCAGTTCCATCCAAATTGCTAAAGGGCATTAATTCATTTCTTTTTATGGCTGAGTAGTAATGCATGGTGTATATGTGTGTGTGTGTGTGTGTGTGTGTGTGTGTGTATACACACACACACACACACACACATACACCACAATTTGTTAATCTACTCATGCATTGCTGGGCACTTATGTTGATTCCACATCTTTTCAATTGTGAATTATGCTGCAATAAACATTTGAGTACAAGTTTCTTTTTGATAAAATGACTTATTTTCATTTGAGATTACTGGATCGAGTGGTAGGTCTACTTTTAGTTCTTTGGGAAATCTCCATACTGTTATTCACAGAGGATGCATTAATTTGCAGTCCCACCAACATTATATAAGCATTCTTTTCTGTCTGCATCCATGCTACCAACTATTGTTTTTTGACTTTTTAATAATGGCTATGATGACAGGGGTAATAGGAAATCTCACTGTGGTTTTAATTTGCGTTTCCCTGATGATTAGCGATATTGATTATTTTTCAATATATTTGTTGGCTATTTGTCTATCTTCTTTTGAAAAACATCTGTTCATGTTTTTTGCCCACTTTTTAATGGGTTGTTTGCTTTATTCTTGCTGATTTGTTTCAATTCTTTGTATTAATAAATTCTAGATATTAGCCCTTTATTGGATTTATAGTTTGTGAATATTTTCTCCCATTTTGTAGGTTGTCTATTTGTTCTGTTGAATATCTCTTTTGCTGTGCAGAAGCTTTTTAATTTAATCAAGTCCCATTTATTTATTTTTGTTGCCATAATTGCCTTTGGGATCTTAAATTCCTTGCCTAGGCCAGTATCTAGAAGAGTTTTTCCTACATTTTCTTCTAGAATTCTTACGATTGTAAATCTTTTGTCCATTTTGAATTAATTTTTGCAATTGGTAAGACATAGGGGTACCCATAACACAGAAATTATTCCTTAACATCGAGAAGGAGGGAATCCTCCATAACTCATTCTACAAGGCCAATATCACCTTGGTACCAAAGCCAGGAAAGGACATAACATAAAATAAAAACTATAGACCAATATCCCTTATGAACATTGATGCAAAAATCCTCATTAGTGAATATTTTCTCCCATTATGTAGGTTGCCTATTTATTCTGTTAATTATTTACTTTGTTGTGTGGAAGTTTTTAATTTAATTAAGTCCCATTATTTTAGTTTTTTTATCGTAGCATATTATTGGGGTACAGATGTTTAGGTTACGTATGTTGCCCTTCCCCCCCCCCCACCAAGTCCGAGCTTCAAGCGTGTCCATCCCCCAGATGGCGTGCATCACACTCATTATGTATGCATATATCCATCCCCTCCTCTCCCCTCCCACCTGCCCAACATCCAATAAATGTTATTCTTATATGTGCACTTAGGTGTTGATAAGTGAAACCAATTTGCTGGTGAGTACATGTGGTGTTTATTTTTCCATTCTTGGGATACTTCACTTAGTAAAATGGTTTGCAGCTCTATGTGGGAAAATACAAGAGGTGCTATATCACCATTGTTTCTTATAGCTGAGTAGTACTCCATGATATACATATACCACATTTTATTAATACACTCATGTATTGGGGGGCATTTGGATTGTTTCCACATCTTTGCAATTGCGAATTGTGCTGCTATGAACATTTGAGTGCAGGTGTCTTTTTTACAGAGTGACTTTTGTTCTTTTGGGTAGATGCCCAGTAACAGGATTGCTGGATCAAATGGTAGTTCTACTTGTATCTCTTTAAGGTATCTCCATATTGCAAGCATTTATTTATTTTTGTTGCTGCTATATTTACCTTTGGGATCTTAGTCATAAATCCTTTGCCTAGGCCTATGTCTAGAAGAGTTTTTCCCATGTTTTCTTCTAGAATTTTTGTAGTTTGGTGCCTTACATTTGACTCTTTAATTCATCTTGAATTAGTTTTTGTATATAGCAAGAGACAGGGGTCCTTTTTCATTCTTCTGCATGTGGCTATCCAACTTTTCCAGCACCACTTATTGAATAGGGACTCCTTTCCCCAGTTTAAGTTTTTGTCTGTTATTCAAACATCAGTTGTTTGTATCGATATGGTTTTATTTCAGCGTTCTGTATTCTGTTCCATTGGTCTATGTCTCTACTTTCATAACAGTATCATGCTGTTTTGGTTACTGTAGCCTTATGGTGTAATTTGAAGTCGAGTAATGTGATGCCTCCAGGTTTGTTCCTTTGCTTAATATTGCTTTAGGTATTCAAGCTCTTTTTGGTTCCAAATTAATGTTAGAGTTATTTTTTCTGGATCTGTGAAATAAGATGCTGGCATTTTGATGGGAATTGCATTGAATCTGTAAATTATTTCAGGCAGTGTGAGTGTTTTAATGATGTTGGTTCTACCAATCCATGCACAGGGGATGTTTTTCCAGTTCGTGTCATATACAATTTCTTTCATCAGTGTTTTGCAGTTTATCACAGCACAATTCACAATTGCAAAGATACTGAATCAAGCTAAGTGCCCGTCAATTCATAAGGAGTAAAAAAATATGGTACCTATATACCATGGCATGCTACTCAGCCATAAAAAGGAATGAAATAATGTTTTTCACAGCAACTTGGATGGAACTGGAGACCCTTACCTTAAGTGAAGTATCTCAGGAATGGAAAAGCAAGCACCACATGTACTGTCTAATAATTGGAAACTAAATGATGGTTACACATGGTACAACAAGACATAAAGGTCATTCAAAACTGAGAAGGGGGAAGAGTGGGAGGAGGTTGAGGGATAAAAACTTATCTGTTGGGTACAACGAACACTGTCCTGGCGATGGGCACACTGAAAGCCCTGATTTCAGCATTATACAGTGTATCCATGTAACAAAAACATTCGTACCCCCTTAATATTTTGAAATAAAAAACACTTAAAAAAGGAAAATATTCCTTTTTCTAGAAACAATGGATACTCTTCTCGTTTTTTATTTCTTAATACACTTGAGCCAAGGTCACTGTTCCAAACCTAGATTTTCTATATTTAAATTCCAGCTCTGCTATTACATGCTTCTTGATCTTTGGCTAATTATTCAATCTGCTTGTGTCTCAGTTTAATCAACTATTTTAAAAAATGTAGATAAAAGTACCTATCAAAAAGGTTACTCATAAGCATTACATAAGTTAATATGTGTGTAACACATATAACATTGTCATCACATAGTAAATTTGTATATTTGCTCTTATTTTTTTTTATTTCAGCATATTATGGGGGTACAGATGTTTAGGTTATGTAAGTTGCCCTTGCCTCCCCACTGCCCCCCAAGTCCGAGTCTCAAGTGTACCCATCCCTTGGATGGTGCGCATTGCACTCTTTACGTATGCACATACCCGTTCCCTCCTCCCCTCCTCCTCCCCCTCCCTCCTGCCTGACATCCAACAGATGTTATTCTTATATGTGCACTTATGTGTTGACCAGTTAATACCAATTTGATGGTGAGTACATGTGGTGCTTGTTTTTCCATTCTTGGGATACTTTACTGCCTTCCTTCCTTTTTGAAACATTTTATTCTTTGTATTCCTTGAAACACGGTCTTAATTTTCTTTCATCCTCCTTTACTATGCTTTCTAGTTTCCTTTAGTTTGTCAACCTTATCTATTTGATATTTAAATATTGAAATTCCCCAAGGATCGTCCCTAGGATTTTTCTGTTTTCACTCTAAATCAGTAGTTCTAAGCTTAGGCTGCACAGTAGAATCATCTATAAAGTTTTTAGAACTCACAATTCCCAGCTGGTATCCAAGACTAATATTCACGTGGTACCTCAGACAAAGTGAATAATAGTCTATGGAGATAGGCCTCAGGTACTAATATTTTTTCCCTCTCTTCTTCTTCTCTTTCTCCATCTCTCTCTTTCTCTCAACAAATTATGTGGTTATTCCAATGCATTAAATGAAAAGTCAGAAAACTATAGCCCACAGGCCAAATCAGGCCCATGGTCTAATACTGTAAATAAAGTTTTGTTGGAAACACAGCTATACATATTTGCTTACTATGGTCTCTGGCTACTTTCACACTACAAAAGTAGTATTTGGTAGTTACAATAGAGAATGTATGGCCCAGAAAACTTAAAATATTTACTATATGTCCCTTTACAGAAAAAAAAAAAAAAAAAAAAAACAAATGGTTTTCCCATCCTTGCTTTAAGTTCTTGCTTAGGCAATCACATCCATTTGAGTGTCTTTAAATTTGATTCATGTGCTAGGATTGTGTCTTCATCGTAGACCTTTCTTCTCCAAATAGCTCCAAAACAAGTAGTAATTGATATTGATACTTAGGATTCTCACAGATCTTGTATTTTTAGATAGCAAACTGTTTTCTTACTCTTTTTCACCCCCCAGATCTGTTCCTTCTTTTGTATGACATAGCCTGATAAACTAAACTTTCAACCATTCAGCTATTCAAATCAAGCATTGATCTTGTGATACCTCCAAAATGCTTCTTGACTATTTCCTTACTCTCTACCTCTATTATCACAAAATGCAAGCTTTATTCCACCATCATCTTTTATCTAGAGAGCTTCTAAGTTGACCACTGACCCTTATTTGTATCTATTTAATCCATTCTTCACAATATACCAAAAATAGTGAACTTTCATAATGAAAATTTAATCTCTCCTTAGATTTTTAAAAATAATTTTAGATTAAACATATGAGAAAGTCCATAATTCTGAGGTTGCCTCTCAATGTCCTGTATGAAGTATCCACTGCCTACTTCTACAGCCTCAGTTTGAGTCACACTGCTCTCCCATATTGACATACTGGCTTTCTTTCAGATCTTTCTTATCTTTGCTTACTTTGGTCCCTGGACATGGAATATTCCTATCATAATTATCTGGCTCATTAAATCACATTGCTCATCCAGTTTTCAGCTTAAATGCCACATCCTCAAAAACGTTTTCCTGATCTTCCTTGGTCTAAATTATGTCATCCTCTTTTATTCTCATAATCATCTTTAATTTAAATTCATAGGCTTTATTACAGATTGTAATTTTATGTTCATTAATATAGTTATATCTTTAATGCACATCTCTTTCCCTGAATGGTAAGATTCATGAGGACAGGAGCCATGTCTATTTGATTCATGGCTGTATCTATACAACTCTGTACAGCTTCCAGCACAGAACAAATTAAGTATTTAATGAATATTTAATAAAAAAACTTCTCTGCTTGAGGACATACTGCAAATATATTTTGGATATGAACCTTACTTCTCATACCCTTAAGGTAGCAAGGCATATTGTATTATTCTAAATTTTATTTCCAAGTGAGACTGGAAACATGTCCTTTAAGGAAGAGAGCATTTTCACAAACACACGGATATACAACATATAAATAAAACACAAATAAGCAATATTGCTGTCCTCTAGAGATTCTTTGAAAAAGAAAGAAGACAATCTCCAGTTAGCGAGAGGAGTTAAAAAGTTTACAATGTCTATCCACTCTAAGCAGAGTTGGTACATTCTTCCAGTGGAGATGAGAAGCTATTATTATTTTAATATCCAATGTATTCCAAAAGAAACCCCTGCTGCCTCCTTTGGGGGTGAGATGGGGTAGCAACCTGCACTGCAATAGAATTAACCAGAGGGTTTGATCAGGCATTGCTTCTGTTGCCTCATCCAGTCACATTGTTGCATTTAAAATGTAGTATTGGTGTTTAAATTCAGACTCTTTAATTATAATCCACTCAAGTCAGTCTGCTTTATATATAAAGACCATAGCTTTTATCTCCTTTTCAGGATTGTCTGGTGATTGACAAAAGAGTGTCTCATTACAAAGGACACTCACTAGAGATGTCTCAGTTCCAATAACATTTCTTGTCCCAGGAACTTGGACAAAGCCATCTACATAGATATTTCCATTTAGTAATATAATCCTTACATGGTCTATGTGTTATTTAAAATGTTTGTAATTTTTTACAAGGACTACTTTTTCTTTTCCCTGAATTATGTTATATAATGTATAAAAAGGCTTCTCAAGCACTTTTAATTCAAGTGTTTAATAATTTTTACTCACTGTATCAGTTACTCTGTTTTATTATTGCTGTTGCTGTAGGCCATGAGGAACTCCACTTTAAATGACTTTAAAAATAAATAAATGTATTAATTTCTGCAGGTACAATCCAAGACTCGGGAAAAGGTTGGCACCAAGTACTCTTTTCTCTGCCTTCCGTGTTATCATCTTTACCCTAAGTATGGCTTCTTTCGAGATAATAGGATGATTACTGGAAGATACTAGAGCTACATTCTGTCTTATGTATAACTAGCAGGAGAAACTGTCCTTTGCCAAATGATCAAATATTTTGGGGCTTTGTTCCTTTTCATCCAACTAAGGTCCCGTGCCTTCCCTAAACCAATTACTATTATATAATCAGGGAATGGATGATAAGGCAGCTAGTGTTGAAAAATGACCCAAAGTCATCTTGCTTCACAAGGCTTGACGTTTTCCTCTTTGGGCACTGGGGACCCTGAGCCAACATGTAAGAAGTCTGTTGACCCTCCTGGAGACACTACAGGAGTAATCACATGGAGAGGCATACAGAGAGAGAGGGGTGGGGGTAGTGGAGGGGGAGAGAGAGAGGGGAAAAAAAACAGCTGTACCAAAATCCCAACCAAGTTTAGTCAACCCACAGAATCGTACGAGATAACGAACTGGTTACTGTTTTAAGCCACTACATTTTGGGTGGTATGTCATGTAGGATTAAGTAACAGACATAGCTGTGTTTATACTAATTAAATTAGGTAAATCAGTGCCCAACCCTGGAGTTGAATGTGTTTGTAATACTTACGAAAACAGAGAGGTCGTAAGAGTGGTAAGTGGAATGTATGCTCAAGAAAAAGGAAGTACCGTTCATCACACTTACTAAACATAATAGGAAATGGATAAAAGTGAGACATTTCAAGTTTTTACTCAGTAGCCGTGAGATTGAATCTGAGTTACTTGGTTTTCTTAAGGCTCAGATTCCTCATATGTAGTATTATTAATAGTATAATGATACCAACTTTTGTCAGTTTTTTTAAATTAGAAATGAATGTGATGATATATAGAATGTATTTAGCTTAGTCCTTGGCACATAGCAAAAGGCCAATGAATGTAACATTTACTATGATTAATAATCTTCCCTCTCTGCTAGACACCCTGAAATGCTGGGCTCTTGCCAACGTTGGTTGCACTTCAGGATGCTACACATATTAAAATATCTGCTAATTGTCATCCATTAAAGGTAACTTTTTTATATCAAAAGTCCCGGTATGATCTGTATTCTGCTTGCTGCCATCTTTTCTAATCCAGGATATGTTTTTTGGGTTTGTGTTGCCAGTGCTGCTGCTGCTACTTGAGAGATTTAGGTAAGTGCGTTAATTGAGAGCACAGATGGAGAATGATTCTTTCTTTAAACTGTGTCTGTATTGGTGGGAAGGCAGGGACATAATTTGAATGTAGCATTAGACATAAGGAATAAGAAGAGTTCCAGAAAAGCAAAACACTTAAGAAGCTTGGAGAAGAGACTTGGACTGAATGTCTCTTTATGCAAACATTACTAGCAATAAATAGAAGGAATAGACACTTTTATAAATGCATGATATCACTAAAGGCAATATAAAACTCAAACCGTATCTGCATAACAAAACGTACTGGAAAATATTTAGTCAACTTGATCAGTATATACAACAAAAGCAAAGTAATAAGAACCCAAGGTAACTTTCTCTAATTTAGCAATTTTCAGTTAGGCTATTTGGGAAGGTAATAGAGTAGAATCACCATGATTTTATTGTTTTCTCCTTAAAATAATAAATTATTTTTTTCTTTTCTAAATTGCTCTTTCAAATTTAGTTTATGCCTGTTTTGCATGGAGAAAGACTGCTCCACTCTAGAGGGGCATAGGAAGCCACGGAAGTACCTGGATAGGTGCCTTTCCTGATAGTTCACTAAGGTCCCCTAACACTAAACAAATCTAAGCCATTACTCTAAGGAGGGAAAAGTGTCCTTTAGGGTTTTCTACTTGGTTATTTATCTGTACTATCTTAAGCTTCATTCTAGGACTGTGCCAACTAGATATAAAAAGGGAGAGAAGAATACAAAACCGTAACACTGATGCTGCTCCAAAATCCCCCAAAGTTCAGAAAGATGACCTTCCAAAGATGGAGGATATCCCTACTTTTTGTTGGTCAATTTGGAAGAAAAGGACAAAGTTGGATGCTGTATGTTCAATATAACATAAACATTTACTTGTGTCTATCTGGTCTGGGAGGAAGCATTAAGTATACACCAATAGCATAATTCTTACTAGCTGCTCATATATTCATAGGACACCCAGAGTCTCAAGTGTAAAGCATTTCTTTACTTTTCCTATCAAGTACATATGGAAATTACCTTCGCTATGCACTGATTAATTTTCCTCTCTCTCTGATCTGTCAAGCTCCTGTATCTTCTAGGAAACCCACTTGCCTTTTCTATCCTCCCTGTCCTCTCACGGGATTTCCAATGACGGCAACACTGTATCCTTAAGTTCCTATGACCTGCTAAGTTAGACTTAAAGGACTTCAGAATCTTCAAACACCTGCAAGAAAATGTTTGTATTTTCCTAGCTAATCTTGTAAATTCTCAAAGTATAACTTTGATTAATTAGTTTAACAGAATCTCTCTGTTTGACTATCTTATGAAAGACCCTCTCTCCATATATAGCAAGTGAACAGAAAGGGAGAAAAAATGGATGGCCGGGAAAGAAAATCTTGTATTGCCTACATATATATTCTCTTCTCTTTGTGACCCTCAAAGTTAATTATTTCTCTCTAAATGCATTTGCAAAACCAATTTATCTGAGAAACCTTGATAAAAGACCTTACAAATGATATGTTCTGGTGACTGACTCTAAACTTTCTACTCCTACTCACAGTATTGATAATTTTGATGGATAAAGATGTGCTAGATAGAGGTCAAATTTAGGTGATTCCAAACCTATAAAAAGAAGCCTAATTTCATTTTTGAGTAGATGAAATGGCCTGAGTGGCCTTAAAAGTCATTACAGTTTTATATGAGGCTTGGCAAATTCCCAGTCCTCTGATAGGAACTCATACATAGGCATAGAGTACAAAGGCCCTGGGCAGGTCGAGATGATCTCAGTATTTATGTTTGGCACCAACAGTCCATGAAAAATAAATGACTTATCTTAGAAGGTCCTTCATATTTTTAAGCAGTCATTTCACTTCAGCTATATTTCAGATTAAGAGTTATTAAGATCTTTAGTACACTTAAGATGCTTGCATTCAAGTTAATTTCTAGTCATTAATTCAATGTGTCTGCCTCTTTTGTCTAAAATTACTCTTTAGGTGGGTATGGATGTTTATTACACTAGGAAATTAAAAACGTTTTTCCTAAAAATGATTCTCTGAGCAGAGCCTCTCAGTCTTCTTTCTTGGATCAGAGTTGATGACTCTGGTAGCTTTTGCGAACATTCTCAAATTTACCAAGCATCTAGAGATACAAAAACCAATGTTTTTGTTGTTTTTGTTTATTTGTTTTCTTTTCATATGGTCAATTCCAATTGTAAAGATATGCCTCTCCACAGGCTGCCTGTTCTGCTTCCCTTTAGTTGTTTGTCTTCTACTCAGACACACTATAATTACCTTTTCATACTAAATTATTTTTGTTAACTTTCATTTTCTACAAACATAAATTGCTACTCTCTCCCTGCCACCCAGAGCCACATAAAACCTACAAATATGAGATGGTTTGTTGCCTATTTGGGGGCTCCTCCAATTATTCACACCACTGAAATATCCATTCATCTGTGATTGATATTTAGTGAGGAACTACTAAAATTGAAATACTTGGTAATGATTTAGAGTACAGAGAGGAAATCACACACACACAAACACACACACACACACACACACACACACACACACACACACACGATGAATGGCCATCTCACTCTCCTTAAATAAGCTTGAAATCTAGTAAGATAAATGAAATAAAAATACAAGGAATGATATGAGAAATTTCTTATAAAAGAATCTTAAAAATCTGGTAGAAACCTGCTACCCAAAGTGCGGTCTTCAAACCAACAGCACTGGTATACCTTCATGGCTTGTTAGAAATGAAGAACCTTAGGGCCCACAGCAGACGTAATGGTTCAAAAATTGTATCTTAAAAATATTCATAGTTAAATCTTATGCACGTTACGGTTTGAGAAGTTCTGAGTTAGAGATCTCAGTTTCTAATGGGAGATCAAAAGTATATGTGCGGAAATGAAAGTATTGGAGTCAGATCTTAAATACAGAGCTAGAGAGGGCAGAAGGATATCAGTCATGTCAATTGTATAAGGATAGGGCTACAACGAGGCTATCTGGAGTAAAACCATAAATGAGCTTGTCCTTGCTATGGATAGAGTCAGAAAATGACATATGACATATAAGAGTGTAGAAAGCTCTGGATACTGTTGTGTATCACTTTTTTTTAGGGAGTTGGGAGTAAAAGTAGCAGTGACACTATCCCTAGATTTAGTGACATGGTGAGAGCTTAATAACCAATAAATCCAAAAAGCTGTAGTTACAGACAGATGCATTCAGAAGTATTATTCAGATCTCTTCTGTACTTGTGGCACTAATAGCTCTATCTCCAATTGAGAATCATGGAGATTTATATTTATTACTTGAGAAATGGTGGTCACTGATTTACTTTCATCTGCCAGTATTAAGATGGAAAAATTACTTTGTAATATTATGGACCATGAGTCTGGATTTTTGTCAAAAGTTTTCTTTTGGCTACCGTATAAGAGAAAACTGAGTACTGTGGAAAATGAAAAAGTCTTCAATGAATGTAAAGAAGGGTATTTTAGCTGCTGAAACTATGTGCACTAATGAAGGGAGCTATGAGAACATGCTCATATCATTAATTTTGTATAAAAATTTGAATTTCTAATAAGCCACGCTTATGTTACAATTTCCATATTTATGTAGCAATATATTTCTCATATATGTGTGTACTTATATATGCATATGTGTGTATGTATATATATTTTTTAAAGCAACTAAGAAGAAATAATCTTTTAAGCTGAAAAGTTTTTAATTCTAATGTTAAGAAAAATCCTACGTGCATCATTAACAAACAAAAACTGATTCAAATCCTGCCTGAGATGAGTCTATGTCATTGATATAGTCACAAAAAGACATGCTCACTTCCTTTTAAACTATTTGGAGAACTAATAATGAATATGTCACCACGTTTAACATGACGTATTCAACTCATTTGTTTGATTGGGATTTCTATCTAATATATGTGTCTAGAAGTAAAGTTAATAATCATATTTCATATATCTAGACTCTCCCTAAGAATCTATACAAAACAAGGATGCTACTAGAAAATCTACCATCTCATTCACTCAATCCTAAATTCCATCCAAAACATATGCTAAACACATAAATGAGCCAGATCTTAATCTAGGGCTCTAGGCAGTCAAAAACTCAAAATTAATAATACAATGGCTCTGTCCTAAAGAAACTTACTGTATATTAAAGGAAATGCATATATTAAAATTAGTTATTATGCAAATATAGTTGCTACAAATATTTTGAGAGTGAGATTATTAATTTCCTGTGAGAAAATGGGAAATTCTTCACATAGTGATATTTAATCAGTGTCTTGAAGGCTTGGTAAGATATCAAAAGTCAGGAAAAAAGGAAACGTTTTTTTAATTCTACTCATTAACTCGACCATAGATTGAAAGCTGTGAGCAGTCGTGGCACATGTAGAAAATGGCAAAATTCTGATGTTTCCAGTGGCAATGATGTGTTAAACACAGTAATGGGAGATGAGGAGGATAAATTCAATTTATGTTGAAAGTGGATGAATGAGTTTGGGGAGAAAAGTCCTATGAATAAGTAACTATACGAAATTCTATTATAATGGCTGAGGCAAGACATCAGGAGGACCTACTTTACTGAAAGGCTTTCAACAAAGCATGGGGGGGGGAGAAATTGGAGACAATGAGTATAAATATAGTTTCTTGAGGAGTATTGCTGTAAAATGAAAGAGATAAACAGTTATAGCTAGAGGGTAAATGGATTCGAAATAATTTTTTTGCCATTTGATTGTTGTGAGAAATAAGGAAATGTTTGTTGCAGATGGGGATGATGCAATAAAGAGGGAAATATTGATGATGTCCTTGAGTATGTGATAAAGAATCAGGAGCATAGGGAGTAAGTATATCCTCAGTAACAGGACACAAATCATAGCACATGAGCCCCAGTGGATTTTGTTAAGTAGATTATAGTAGGAAGAGCTAGTGGAAGTGAAAATTCTCTAACATACCAATTTTCTTTGTGAAGTAAAATGAAATAGTATCGGCTTATACTGAGGATGGGAAAGGATTGCAGCTTTTAGGGGTGAAAAGAAAATATGAAATCCTATTTCATATTTCACAGAAAAGACAATGGACTAAGCATCAACATTCTCTTTTGGTGATTAGTTATTAATTTAAATGGAGACTAGTAACATGATTGTACACTCTTTGGGGAGGAAGTTCAGCTGACTAAAACATAAATGGGATAAGTCATTAGATTTAACTAGATTGCATGGCATGAAAAAATACTGTGACAAGATAGAGACACAGCAGAGCTAAGGCTGTATGCAGCGGAAAGCTTAAAATGATTGACAATTGAATAAAGTTGGCTCAAAGGGAATAAAGTTCATGGGGAGGTGGATGAAAGGCATTTTTTCCCCTGGAGATAACAATGGAAGGATTTATCTCCTTTTGTGTCAATGGGTTTAAACTTCCATGTAAAGAGTTGCTGTCAATGTAGTAATAGAGAATTTGATCTGGAAAATATTAATGCGATAATAGAGTGATTGAGGTAGCATGTGGAGGGCAAGATCATTGGAGAAAGTTAGTTCATGTAACTGAAAGTTTAAGGTGAAAGACAATACACATGGGTATTAAAGTCACCAAGAATGGTAACAGGAGCATTACTGGAGAGAGGTATAGTTATCCAGGTAAATAAATTATTCAAGAATGGAGGAGAAGATAGGTGGGTTACAGATGGCCACAACAAGAAGGGGTAGTGGACAGTAGAAAGTTTATGACATGAGACTGAAACTAGAGCAAGAAGATGAAGAAAACAATAGCATTCAAAGAAGAGTTTACAGATTAAGAAGGTATTTGCTATTGACCTTGAGTTTAACATAACACAATGGAACGTCAGGAAATGGAAACAAGTGGCAGACGTAGGCAGCAAGAAGTTTATATAGCATCACATGGCGACTATAGTCAAGGGAATAAAATATGATCTATGATCCTGGGCTTCCTGTTGCATTTAGAATAAAGAAGAATGAATAAATCCTGAGGTCCCACAGCTGTAGATTTTGAGGGAAGGCAGAGCTTCTGGTGCTCTTACCTAATATTGTTGGATTGAGTTTCAGATTCCAATATTGAGATATCCTTATAATAAAGAAAATATCTAATTTAAATTTGTTAGAACTTCTATGAAAAAGAATACAGTAGATAGAATATTATTTTAAATTATTTCCCTCATCATAATTTAGTGCCATTAATCAATTTTTAAAAATATTTTCTTCACAAAAATAATAGTAATAAATATTTTTGTACAATTTTCCAGTCCATTCTACTGACTATTTAAGAATTCAAAAACATAGGAATGCCTAAAATAATTTTTTGGCAAAAACAACGAAAAAAAAGAAAGGGAAAAACCTCAACTACCCCCTATACAATTAATTGAACTTTTCCACACACATACACACATGCACACAAAGTGCATTTGCACAATTTTCTCTTTATATAATATTTATATGGAAAGTTTTTTCTCTAACTAGATTTTTGAGATAATTAATTATAAAATAGACTGTTTCCTCATGAAATAAGAGAATATAAATATAAAAAGTATTTATCAACATATATGCTGACAAACCTTAATTATAAGTATTTGATGGTATTTTATGACATTTGAGAAAAAGCTATAAAACTAAAAAATCTAATTTCAATGTAATTTAGGAAATTGTTTTTAAAAAGCCATATTGTTACTGAAGAAGTTTACATTCTTTCCAGCCTGAAGTAAGCTTAATTTAATTTATTAGCATAATATGATGTTCTTTTTAGCTATATTCTATGGTGAATATTTCTAACAAACCATTTATTTAGCTATGTTGTCTCTTAGTGTCGATTGTGCAAAATGGTTTATCCTTTTAATTGAATTTATTCATCATTCCAATCAAATAGTAAGTCGATTCACTAAAGAGATAGGTCAATACAAGACTGATGTAGAAAAGTATTGGCAAGGGACTGAAAATCATTACACAGTCCTTTAAAGAGGGAGTCTCAAGGACTTACAGAATGTGCATGTTAACTGATTGGGTTAACAGATGAGTTCAGTAAACATCATTGAACTACATGTTTATCTAAAATTAGTGTTGAACTTCTGTTAGAATAGTCAAAACTGAAATTTTGAGTTTAATTTTGTCAAAGAATTTTTATGTAATGAAAGAGATTTATTAGGTATATTATGTCTGATTCATTTTATTCCAGGAGTTCTAACAAAGAAATAAACATGTGTTTATAATTTAGATTATAAAATTCTAGAAAAATTTATTTATCTCCTAACTACTATATTTCATTTAAAATAATATATGCCCAGTATCTATTATAAAATTATCTTTTGACATACAAATCTGTTCTCTGGTATTTAGAAAATTAGTAAAAATTTACCTTTTTTTTTTTGCCAGGCTGAACACAATTCTATTTCTATAGAAAATAAATCATGTTCCTTTCTTTAGAGCTTTAATTTTCGCTACCTATGTCGTTGCCCTCATATCTCTGTTTCTCATTTCTTAGTTCTTCTTAGAACTGGATACAGCTGAATAAAGATCTAATGATGTTTTCACTACAGTTAAAATAAAAATTAAAACTAATATAATTCAGAGATTAATGAAGATTAGGATCATAAATGCTTGGGAATTTGCTGTCACTCATTTCTTCTATTTGTCAGTTCCTCAGTGCCTTAAATGGACATCCTCTAGTGGTTTAAAGCCCCCGATCCTGCACAATAACACAATATTTAATGAGCATGAATTGATGACCTCACTTGACTTCACAGTTGGACTGATACACAAAAAGAAATCTAGCTGCATCCCCATAGTTGAGTTATTACCTTGCACAGTTGTTTTGTCTACCAGGAGGCAGCTGTCTTGATGACTGATAGTAAGGCAGATTCTGGTACATAAAACTAGATACTTGTGCTCACAATTCACTTCTTTGGTAAACCAGATAACCAAGAGAATTATCAATGTATAGAAGTCGGAGAAAGTCAATTAATAAATGGAATAGCTCAGGTGTTAGAGGAGTCAATTTAACTCTCCACAGCAATCTACATGTCATTAATATGCTATTAATCATGTACCACATGACTGTTTATATCTTAGCAAGGGACTGACTTTTTCCAGATTCATGATATTACAAATATTGTCAAGCATTGCTTAACAATGAAGATACATCCTGAGAAATGCATTGTCAGGAGATTTCAACATCGTGCAAACATCATAGAGTTACTTACAGAAACCTGGTTGATACAAGCTACTACACACCTAGGCTATATGCTATAGCCTATTACTCCTAGGATACAAACCTGAACAGCATGTTACTGTACCAAATACTGTAGGCAATTGTAACACAATAGAAAATATTTGTGTATCTAAATATGTCTAATCATAGAAAAGGTACAGTAAAATATAGTATTATAATCTTACAGGACCACCATAGTAAATGCAGTCTGTTGCATTATGCAGCTCATGAGTACACTTAAATTTGGAGAATGAACATTGGTGAAGAAGACCATTTAATCTGTATGCAAAATGAGAAAATATCAATGTAATAATAATAAGAGTACCTGTCAATAACTCATACTCTAGCTTACCTTAACTTGACTGAATACAAAGAATATTAAAAATGTCAATTGCACTATAATACTAATCACAGTAATTAAAACAATACAGCAACAGCAGCAGCAAAAATAACAGCAACAACGACAACAAAAAAATGGCCTGAATCTAAAGTTAAAGGTGTTGATAAATGATTTAAAATAGGTTGTAATACTTGAAAATATTTTGAGAGATGATGTGTGAAATGTACAATGTTATTCTTATTCCTTTTTAGAAACCTGAATAATTTCATATCTTCAAGGTTGGACTAACTCCATAATTCAGGCCAAATGGGTTTTACTAATGCCAAGTCAGTAAACAGTGTTTCCAAGGGCAACGCACTACTCTTTCTGTCCAAAGGGCATAAAATATGGATTAACTTGGATGTCACCAAATAATATCTAATGGTCCTTCTGAGTAGAATATTGAAAACATAGTCCAAATGTAAAAATTACTCTTTTCATGAATTACATTTTCTAAAAATTTATATTATTTCTTTATTCCTCCCGAGGTTAACACCAACATAAAAGCCATATTAAGATCCAAAGAACAGTGTAATGGGCCAAAAGAGTTATAGATACCATTCAAAGTCTTCTTCCAATCATAGATATAAAACCAGTGAACAGAATTAATTGCAGGGAAGTACTTAGAATGGACCTTAAAACATGGTAATGATAATCAATTTACTAAGAAGTTAGTTGCAAATATATTTATAATTTTTCTCATTTTTAACTCTAACAAAGCACTGATAAAAATTTTAAGATAGTACAGCTTATAAAAAAAAAATAAGTAAAAGAGAAGGACAAGAAAATTTACCTGAACATGCTGTAAGATTGACTAGTTTTACTCTCATGTTTGTGGGAAGAGACATATATTTGCAAATTGGACAATAAATGAACCCCAGTGTATTTAAAGGCCTGTTAAATAAGAGCCATATACATATTCATAATAAAAAATATATGGTCTAATATTTGCAAGTGCATTAGAAAGAATTGAGAACAGGGAGAACACACCTGATCGATGCAAGCTCTGTTCCTAGATTTGCAGAGATGAGAGCCCAAGGAAGTTTTTGTTTCATAAGTTTCCCGTTGCTTGAAACCAGTAGCATTCTAAGTGACTTGTAATAATTATGAATAGAATTCTTTTTAAACTTTTGATAACTAATAATGCTTAATCTACTCTTACAATGGCTCTACTAGTACAGTTAATTTGTATAAAATAACCTGCTTTTTGGTTAAAATACTTGACAGAAAGTTGTAGTTGGAACGATTGTCATAATACTAGAAGTGTACAGAAACACACTTTAAAAAAGATCACTTGAAGTCTGTGTGGAAACAGGGTTACAAGAACAGATGCGTGTCTTTTGCTCATACTAAAAGTTAGTTTCTTGAACTGTTAAAAGTTAAAACGAAAAATATTTTAAAAATTACTGGTGAGGATAGGTAGATCATACCATGTGTATGTTTCGAATGGAAACTCCACAGATTGCCATAAGACCAATCTTTTTCCAAGCTCCGTGTATTGATCAGAACACTCTTTGGGCAAACAGTAAGACCACTGATGCACTCAGGACAATTACACTGCAATAACACAATTCCAAAACCTCAGAGACTTAACAACAATGATTAATATCTTACTAATACTACATGCCCATCATGGGTGGCTGTCACTCAGCTCAATATCATCTTGTTTTAGGGAACAAGCTGACTGAGCAGACTACCAAGGAAATTGCAGTATTGTAGCAAAAGCAAAAGGGACCCAGTAAGCTAAGAGTGACTCAAAGATTACGTTAAGAAGTGAAAGACATCATTTCTGCTCACCTTTCATTTGCCAAAGAAAGTCACATGATCAGTCCTGAGCTAAGCAAGCTGGGAATGTGCATTTGTGTGTGTGTGTGGGTGAAGCTGTATAAGTCACATGGCTAAGCCTAACATCAAAGTCACAGATGTATGATCCACTTACAAGAAGGAGAACTGAATAAATATGATCAAATACAGTCTACCACAACCACACCCCTCTTACCCTACTTTTCATACTCAGCCTTACCACCTCCATCAGCCCTAGGGACATTAGAACTAATCTTATCATGCTCATTATCTCCATTTGAGGCATAATAGGAGGCCCAGATACCTCAAATCACCTATCCTCCTGTGAACTCTAACTTCCACATGGCTCTATGAGTTCTAACAGCTCCCTTTTCCAATCCTATTTATCAACTCCTGACACTTCTCTGATCCCTCTAGAACTTACATGCTTTCAAAATATATTTTCTTCTTCAAATTATTCTCTGATTATTTTGTTCTCTTTCCAGCTCTCCTTGGGACCTGACTCTCTTTTAAGGACACTGTTTCCCTGCTGTGCTTCCAATTAGCCCATCTTTCCTCTCCCACATCCGTTTTACCATTGCACATTCAGATAGAGTATGTTTCCTCCTTGTTCTTTATTGCTATAGCCAGATAAGTTTATCCACTTTTATAAACACCTTCCTACCCCCAGCTTTAAAGCACATACCATCAGCTTGTGTGTTCTACTACTTTTCCATGTTCAGCCCCTTCTGCCCCCAGGTGCTCTACCTCATTGCTTAGAAGTTTTAGTTCTTTCTTCACTCTCAGTGTCTCTGAAATTACTCTGTTAATTTTGTTTTAAATTTTAATATTCAATTCCAATCTTTTCCATACTCTATTCTCTCAGTCCTTAGCCTCCTGTCTTCTAGTTATCTTGTTCTTCACCCTACTTTGCCTTTGAATTTCCATGGACATGACTGAGGCTTTGCCATTACAAATAACTGCAACTTGCTCATTATTTCAGTTTCAGAAATCTCTCAATATTTTATCTTTCCAACTCATTCATTCTATTACTCCAACTGTTAGTTCACTGATCTCATCAATGCTTACCAAGCATTGATCCTACAATCTTTATCAATGCCTTACCCTTCTCACCCTTACTTCCCTACAGAACCAGCTCAAATCGATCATTGTAGCCACCGCTATGTACACATTCTCAACTCACAAACACCACTCTGGCTTCATCATACTTACCTGCCCAAACTAAAAACTGGTTAAATTTAACTAAATCTCCTGTTTCTGAACAGGAAGGTGAATATGGCTGGAGAACAAGAATAACCCTCTTGACCAGATTCACTTTAAATTCATAATTAGTAACTTTCAGTGACTCCTAATGGGGGCCAGCACTCACACTACATTTCCCTCATCCAATCACATTTTCACTCTCCCAGTCACTTCTTCAGGACTTTTCACCTTTCCTGAGCTTTCCGCACCTCTCCCTTCATCCTGTCTTTCACTTGATGACCTTGCTTTCTATTTCATAGACACAACGAAAGCAATCAAAAAGAAATTTCACTAGTGCCCACCATATATTTACCCACCTACTCATAGCTCTACTTTCTCCACTATAACTTTGTCTAAACTGCCTATTCTTTGAGCAAAAGTCCAACTTTCCACTTTTTTCCATCTATTTTTTAGGAGAAAATAGAGCTCATCTATTTTCATCTCTTCAATAACATACTCCGAAAATATTCCTCCTGTTCTCTTCTCTGTATCGTCATTCTCAATAACATAAAAATACAATGTTATTTCTCCCATCTTAAAAATTAAAACTAAACAGTAGAAATCTCTTGTACTCCACTTTCCTATCTAGCTACCAACCTACTTATTTTCTTCACAATGTCAGTACCATGCACCCAGATTGTGCATATCAAGTACATCATTTGCTCTGCAATGACAAACCCAATGGTTAATTCATACTGTTCATTTTTCTTGACACAACAAGAGCATTTGACAAAGTCGGTATTCCTCGTGTTCTTTCTTTGCTTGGTTGCCAGAATACAATATAACTTCTGTCGTTGTTCTTCCTTTCTGGCCACTTATTTTCAATCTGTTCTACTAGATCCTCCTCATTTTACCAATACTTTAATTTTGTAACATCCCAGGGCTCAATCCTTTGGCTGCCAAAACATCTGTATGCCACCTCTGGATCAGTCAAGATTTTGGCAGGCATGCTCAGTGTTCATTGAAGAGGATTTAAAGAAGGGACTATGTAGAGGCAGGGTTAAGGGAGCTACTAACAAATGATGATGCATGCAGTATTAGCACTAGCAGACTGGCCTTCCAGACCTGAAGGGGCATGACACGAAATTGTATTAATGGATTCCATAAATTGCTGGAGCTATGGAAATGGTCAGTGATGTGCTTAAGCCAGCTCATACTGGCAGACAAGAGCTGATGGTTAGAATTTCAGAAATTTTGTAGTCTTGCAGCTAATCAGCATTATTAAAAATTAAATTATATAAACTTTCAATCAAAGGAATTATATTAAAAACAAATATTAGTACTTCATAATTATTTTATGACAACTTACTACTGTTTATGTTCTGATGGTAATTTATGTCTGTATGTGTGAAATAACAAAATAAAATATTGTCCTACTCTTCCTGCCTTCCCAACTTGGCTGGGGTGGTAATATTTATAACAGAGAAAGTGGAAAAGGCTATGAAGTTGGCCTGTTTCTTTCCCTTATAGCCCTTTGTTCATCATTTTTCAGCATGCCACTGAACTGTGGTCACATGACAGGTACAGTGGCATAGAGAAACACAGCCACAATCAGAGCCACAGGGAGGTAGTCTAGATGGTAAGAGAATTATCACCCTGAACTTTCTCTCTTCAGGTGTCTTTTGTCCTGCCAATTCTTCCCAATGGCCAAATTCAATTAAAAGCCCCAACTGTGGTCCATAGACTTTAGAGCACAAAGCATAGGAGAGAAGGATATGTAACATATCTGAAGGGACAGAGTCCATGTGGGTGAGATCATCTTCTCTAGCCTCAAATACTATCTACTTTGGAAACTCTCAAATTTATATTTTAGGTATACCATTCCCCTGAACTCCAGACACTTAGATGTCTAATCGATGTCATGAACTTATCATATTCACAACTGAGCTCTTGAATGTCCAGCCCCAGCCTGCTCCTCCAGAGCCCTCTCTCCAACCCATTCCCGGTTAATGACATGTTGCTCAGCCCAAAAACCTTGCTGTCATCATTAATAATTGCCTTTCTCCTACACTAGAGATCTGACCAAACAAATCATTTTATCCTTTCTATTTTCAAAAATATATTAAGAATCTAACATTCGTGACCAAATATGTTGTTCCACCTTGTTCTAAACTACCACCGTCCTTCTCTTAGACAATTGCAATAGCTTCTTCTTTCTTCTCTGTTTTTTCACTATTCCTCTTGCAGAGTAGTCTTAATCTGGCAGCCAGAGTTAAAACGTAAGTGAAATCATGTCACTCTAACTTTGGTAGGTAGAATTTTAAGATGATCCTCAAGATTCCCAGCTCTTACTGTATGCAGATCTTCTCCTAGTTAGTCAATCAAACACTAATCTAGGTGATTTTTAAAGGGATTTTGAAGATTTGATTAAGATTCCAAGTCAGTCAAAATTAAATGATTATCATGGGTGGGCCTGAATTAATTAGGTCAGTGCTTAAAAGGGCCTGGGTTCTTCAAATTATAAGAAATTTGAAGAATGAGAGGTATTTGATGTGAGGGATATCATCCATTTCCCACCTGGAAAATGAAGGAGGCCACAGGGCAAGGAATGCAGATAGCCCGTACAAGCTGAAAGCAGAGGTCAACTGACAACCAACAGGAATATGAGACCGCAGTCCCGCAATCACAGGGACTGAAGTTTGCTAATAACCTGAATGAGCTTATGGGTAAATTCTTCCCTAGAGCCTGACCAATGCCATAATATCTGTCTGGTGATAACCCGAGCAGAGACCCAATTGTACCATGCTTGAACTTCTGACTTACAGACCTGTGAATGAATAAATGGATGTTTCGAACAATTAATTCTGTGGTCATTTGCTATGTAGTAATACAATACTAAAATACTAACCATTTAATGTCTTCTCATAAGCAAATGAGTAAAACATAGTCTTCCTAAAAGCCTACAAGTTCCTGCACATCCTGACCCCTATCCCTAAAGCTCTGTAGCTAGTCACCTCACCACTATCTCCTCCGCCAAGTGCTTCAGCCAAAATTGACTTCTTGCCATTAGCTGAAGTTCTATGAACATGCAAGGATGTTCCAAACTCAGACCTTTTTATTTGTTCTCTTCATATCCCAGAATGTTCTTCCCAAAGCATTTGCATGATTTATTTCTTTGCTAACCGTAGGCCTTTTCTCAACTGTAACCTCTCTGTGGGGCTTTCAGTAGCCTTTCATGTGAAGTCACAGTGCCTTTCCCACCTGTACTCTGTATTCCCCTTCATTGCTCTGTTTTTCATAGCAGTTGTTAGCTATACTATGGTGATCATTCATTTACCTAGCTATTGTTTGTCTTTATGAACTAGAAAAATATTTTCCTGCTTCATTGGTGAAGGGATATTTTTCTCACGGGAAATGATGTATCCATAATTCCTAGAAAAGTATGTAGCAGATAGAAGACATTCAGTGTATATTTATAATAAAAAATGAAGAAATGTCTTCTCTCTTTCTTGAAATATCAGTAATTTGGAGAGAGTAGAAGGTTAAAGAAATGTGGCGGTGATAGCTGGATTTGGCGATCTACCTTTTAGAATTTCAATGTCAAATTTCAGACCCCATTCTATTGTTTGGGATATAGAGGCTCTTCAGAGAACCTTTAAAAATAAAGCTGGTAAATTATAATTATTGCTAATAAATACTAGCATTGATAAAGATGTAGATAAACAAGTTTCAGAATTATGCAGATGAAACTATTTCTGTAAATACCACTATAATGAGTTTTTCCATATACTTAAAATATGTTAGCTCTAATCAATGAGCAACTGAAGTTTAACAGTTTCAAAACACTGAGATTCAAATATAATATGAAACTTGAAACTCATCACAACAAAAGATGATCTGTGGCACAAGTTCTATCACTTCTGCATGTACTTTACTACCTACCTACCTAGCTTTATGGTAGTTTAAAAAATGCATAGAGGATAATTGGATGCAGTTATTGGTCAGTTGTTCATTTGTTTCCCACTTTCCAACATCTTACATTTTTATTTATAGTAATTTTATATACGTATACATATGCATGTGTTTTCCTAAAAAAATAATTTAAACGCCTTTCTTTTAGAATATCTTTGAGCTAAGCATATTTCCTCCTTATACATAAACTGCCGTCTTCAATTCGAATTCTTCCATGATACTGTTTGCATCAGCCTTTCCTCTAAATTAGCACTTAACAAACCTTTAAGAAAAATGCAAACTCCTGAAATAAAATATATATGTAGAATTTAGACTTGTAACAAAATAAATAGGAACTTATTTACTTTGATTCATGTAGTAAATACATATAAGGTAATATGATTTTTTTTTTTCTTTTTTGAGACAGAGAGTCTCACTCTGTTGCCCAGGAGTGCCATGGTGTTAGCCTAGCTCACAGCAACCTCAAACTTCTGGGCTCAAGCGATCCTCCTAACTCAGCCTCTCAAATAGCTGGAACTACAGGTGCTCTCCACCGCTCCTAGCTAATTTTTATTTCTATTTTCAGTTGGCCAGCTAACTTTTTCTATTTTTAGTAGAGATGGGGTCTTACTCTTGCTCAGGCTGGTCTCGAATTCCTGACCTCAAGCAATCCTCCTGCCTCAGCCACCCAGAATGCTAGGATTACAGGTGTGAGCCACCACGCCTGGCCCGTAATGTGATTTTATTACTACGATTATTGAAATAGTATTCATAGTACTCAAAATATCTTTAAAAATGACCTTCTATTGAATTGGTATTTGATAACCTCTCCTGCGTTAGTCTTACATGCTAAACTGGCTAAATTGTCATATATTGCTCTTTCAACTTGTCCATGCTTTTAGAGCTCCTCGAATATGACAAATCAACATTAATCTATACCTGACTTTTACATATATGTGTGATTCCATTTTCTCAATCCATGTCTCAAAAGTGTTTTTCTATAACTTGTAATACACATCATGAGAGGGCACCCAGAAATGAAGATGCCTCTGCATGCATCAACCACATTTCTGGTAGTCTTAGAGATTATCAACTTGCTGGTAGAATGAAGTGATGATCACTTCATCACGTAGAATGTACTGCACAAACCTGTACCAGTTAGCTGAAAACACAGTGTTCTATGACTCAGTTGGCTACATTGTAATGGAGATAAAAAGAAAGATTAATTGACACTTAAAGAACAATGAATTGAAAACCAGGATCTCTCTGATTCTCTTTCTGGTTTTCCCACTAATTCTCTCCTTCTCTTTCTCCATCTGAGAAATGTGTTGAATATCTCTGTGAAATAGGAGAATGGACTATCCGATATTTTAAATTGGCAACCTATATTCATGATTTTTTTAGTCCCAAATTTAGTAATTTTTAGAGTCTGGATTTCTAATTTCCTTTTAAAAGAAATAGCAGGTGGCAAGAGCCCATGTTCCTTTTCATGCCACATATGGCAACAGTGTTTGCTCTCAGAAGGGGTACTCTGTACAGTTTCCACTATCCTAATTCTCCTGAGTGAGAAACGTGATGCCCACTTTACTCACTTTTGTTACCTGCTTGCCTCTCTATATGTTTGTATTTGCAACACATAGTCTCTTCCTGTTGTAAAATGTTATGACTTTGTGACGATATATTTTTGTAGTCCTAGAATGACTTCCTACTTTAGCAAATCACACAGCTGGTGTATATTGCTCTCCAGGTTAAAACCTTTGTAGTCGCTACTGGGAATTTCCTTAAGCAGAAGGAACTGTGTTAAGAGGATCTGAATATATTTTATTGTGACTAGGCAAGAGGTAGTTTGGTGCCAGTAATGAAGGGGGACTGAAATGAGGTCCTGAATTAATAGACACAGGGGCTGATGGGGCCAGAGGATCAAGGAGAGCGTCATTATCCACATCCTAACATTCAGCCTACACAAGATCTGAATGTAGAAAGCAAGGTAATGGGAGCATTCAAGCAAGGGCAGGGGCATTCCAGCTCCTCAGCTGTGTCCCTCAAGCCAGCCTGGCATCTGACAGGACTGGTAATGAGTCATAGGGTTAAACTGTTATGTGTTGCTTGATTGAATACTTCGTGTTAATGTTGGCTTTTAAAATGCTAATAAAAACTGCAATTTAGCTTCAGAGATTTATGTAAAATTGCTGGCACGTTCAGTTTGTGAAGAGGTTATCTAATTCCAGAATTGAGATTATCTAATTCAATATTTGATCTTTGTTTAGGGTCATATAGATGAGGAAATTCCAAAAATGATAAAAATAGGAATTAAAATAGTGCTTCATAATTTAGATTATTCTTTCTCCCTTCAGTTAAAGCATACGTTTGACTAGAATGGCAGAATAAAGTGGTAGTAGTCCACTTTCATAAGAAAGAACAAAGCATTATTTTGGTTGTAAATACAAATGCTTTTTCCCAACTTTTTAGCATGATGCAGCTAATGTGTCCACCAACCATTTCCCATATGACTGCCTATTTTACACATGTAATTCAGATCATATCATTCTGTGTATAAAAATCTTATTCTCAATGTACTTAGAATATCTAAAGATCATTATTATAAATTGAAACCCCATTGGTAGTTTTCAATAGGGAAAGAGTTGATGGTGGTTCTATGGTCATTGTGAATAGAAGAGTTCTACATTGTGAGGGATGGTCGTGTAGGACAGTTAGCATCACTAGTCCTTGGGTATTAATTGTCAGCAGATGCCCATCTCCATACATCATGACAACCATACATTTCCATATGTCCCCAAAGTAGCATGGTATTGTATTCCCCTGGTTGTAAACTACTGGACAGTGGGTGAGAACTGACCCCTATCCATCCTCTGCTCTCATTTTCTGCCTTACTTACTAACTCTAGCCTTTTCCTTTTTTTTTTTTTTTTCTATTCCTCAAATCCTAAAGTATTGCATGTGATACAGGTTTTGCATTGCTTTTCACATGGTAAGCTCATATTCATCTTCCAAGGCCAAGCTAAAATTGCATTTCCTAGGAATGGCCTTCACTGATGACCCTTTCTAAGTTTATTCCACTCATCCTCAGCCTTTTCTGTGACATCACTTTGTTGCTTTCTTCCACTGCTTTTAACACAATCAAAAAACAACATGTAATTTATTTGTTGACATGCTTAGTGTCTGTCCCTGCATTAGGATGGAAGCTGAATGCAAACAGGAACTTTTTCTATTTCCATAATGTATCATCTAGAATGCAGTAATTTTTTCTCTCTCTTTCCTTCTCCCCGCCCCCTTCTCTCTTTCTCTACACTCATGCTGTATGTATTATCTATTTCTTACCTCTATTTAAAACAAAAGCCATGTCATCAGTATAGAAAGATTTTCTGAGTTCCCTATTCCCATTTTAAAGGTGCAGTGTACTTTTATAGCATACTTTATAAATAAACAGATCCTTAAAATTGAACTTTGGGTGTGCTATGGTTAGAGTGTGTTCCCTCTGAAAATCATGTTGGAATTTGATTCCTAGAATGGTAGTGTTAGGAGGTGGGGCCTAGTGAGAGATATTAGAATCATGGAGGCACCGCCCTCATGAATAGAGGAATGCCATCTCATGGAAATAAGTGAATTCTCACTCTCGCAGGAACAGTTTCCATGAAAGCGTGTTGCTATACAGTAAGCCCAGCCTCTCATGTATGTCTCTTTGCACACACCCACTTGCCTTTCTCCCTCTGTGCCATGTTCTGTCTGATGCAGCATGTGGCCCACACCAGAAGCCAAACAGATGCCTGTGCCATGCTCCCGAACTCTCCAGCCACTAGAATCATGAGCCAAATAAACACCTTTTCTTTATGAATTACTGAGCCTCAGGTATTCTGTTATAGCAACACTAGACTAAGAAAGAAAATTGGTCTGAGGAGTGGGGTTTTGCTATACAGATAACATGAAAATGTGGAAGCAGCTTTAAAAGTGGATAACGGGTAGTGGCTGGAAAAATTTAGAGGAGCAGGCTAGAAAAAGCCTATATTGCTGTGAATGGAGCATTAAGGGTAATTCTGATGAGGGCTCAATGATGAGAAGACTACGGAAAGTCTGGAACTTCATAGAGATTGGTTAAGTGTTCTTCAGCAAAATGCTGACAGACATACAGACAGTAAAGGTCAGTCTGATGAGGTCTCAGATGGAAATGAGGAATATCCTATTGGGAATTAGAGTAAAGGCTATCCTTGTTATATAGTAAGAAGGAATTTGGTTGAACTGTATCCATGCCCTGGGACTTTGTGAAAGGCTGAACTTAAGAGTAATGGAACAGCATATCTGGTAGAAGAAATTTCTAAGCAGCAAAGCATTCAGGCTGCACTTAGTAACTAGTAGTTACTTCTAACTGCTTACAGTGAGCTGCTGGAGAAGAGAGAAGCAGAGCACAAAGATTTGAAAAATACACAGCCAAACTATGTTCTAGAGAATGAACAACATGTTCAGTAGAGGAAACCAAAACTATGGCCCAGAGACTGCTTGGTAGGATTAATATAGCTGAAAGGGAGCTACACACTAATCATCAGGGCAATGGGAAAAAGGCCTCCTTGATACCTTTTGAGGTAGGTTGATAATCTTTAAGATCCTTTAAATGGTGGGACTGTAAGTTATTTCTACTTTTCTAATATAGACCCTGGATAATAGCCCCACAAAAAATCCTTCATTACCAGCAATATAAATTTTACATCTATAATAGCAAAATTATCTTTATTAGTAAGAATTATATTATTAGAATAGATGTATTTTCAAATAGGGTTACCAAACCATGATTCTCTGCTTTCACACACTTTGCTTATGGATATTTTAAAATTTTGATAGAGTTATGTAGCTTAAAAGGCATTTTCCAAAATAGTGTCTCACTTAATTCTCAAAACTCGAAATGTAGGTATTATTAAAGGCATTTTCTCCATAATTCTTATAAGGGCAGGATCAGAATCAGCCCAGGAGCTACTTTAACTTCAAGTTGTTCTTGCTGTAACTCACCATAACAGATAATCCTTTAAATATAATTATATCTAAATTTTTAATCCAAGCCTATTATTGCCAAAAGCCTTAATCTTTCCTAAGAGATAAAAAAAAAAAAAAAAATGGGTACTATTATTACAGTGATCACTTGTGTCAGTTTTTGCCTGGGATATCCCAGTTTATGCCTGTTTGTCCTCTTGTCCTAGAGTTCTGATTATATTTTCTCTGCCCCACCCTCTTGCACTCTCAAGTGTATTCTGGCTGGACCATAATCTATATGACACTTCATATTATGCAATGGAATACTTGCTGAGAAAAATGGAAAAGAGGGCATTTATGAAAAGTAAATGATACAAGGTTGAGTATAAGTAAATTGTAGAAGAAATGAAGACCATTTACAGATCCTGTTCAAGAAAGTTCAGGCTAAACCATACTTGGAAAATCCTCATTTACACAACCAGCACACGTCTGGCAGATAATCCATTGAGGTAGTGATCGGAGCAGCAATGTAAGTCAGTGTTTACTCAAGGCTGTAGTGCTCTCATTCAATGTATTAGAAAGCCTGCTCCCTTCAACTCCAACTGTTCTCTTTTCCCAGTCATTCGTTCAAAACAAACTTGTCAGAAAATTGAAGTCAAAGCCATCAGGGTCAGGTGAAGGGGATTTTACCACTGCTCAGAACTTCTGTGAGAATTCCAAAGACTGGGCTGGACTCCAGAAATCTGTTGTGGGATGATCACAGAATGGGCTGTCAGATCATCTTTGTTCCTTGCTCCTAAAGCAGAACTGATGGCAGTGCTTTGCAGTTGCTTTTCAAGGATGAAAAGAAGGTATAGGATAGGAAATGAGGTAAAGACCATATGGAGATTTACTCCAATTGTATAAGGAGCCTAGGGGTGCCCATTCTCTATTTAGAGCATTCACACTGCCACTGAGAATTAAGTGACAGTTTTCCAGCCATGATGTCCGACCCCTACCTTCGTTCACTGAAGTGAACTAAAGGAGACATATTCCACACGGGCATGTTGTTCCCTGCCAGAAGATATAAATGAGCTAATTAAAATGGACAACTCTCAATAACTTCAGAAGCTGAGGAAATGACGTGCAATGGCACATTGATACTGAAGACTTGAGGATAGCAAGAGTCACAGAAAAGAATGCTTATAAACCAATGTCACAGCAACTTGAGGCTTCACAGCCTTTAGATACAAAAAACATAAAACAATTTAAAATAAAACTTCTGTACACATGAAACCAAACTCAGGGAGAGTCTTAGGTAAAATGAGAATGCAGTTGAAATTGTTCACTCCTTTTCCCCACATTTTCCTTCCAGAATCTATTCTTCTTTTTCCTTCAGGTAGTCCCTACATTTTTCCTGGGATGAGTTTATATCTTGACTTGTATGATACCTCTCATCATTTACACCACTTCTAATAGCCATCAGCACTGTTTTCCAAATGCAATACTCTCTAAATCAAAAGAATTCATAAGCAATGAGATGGAACTGTCAAGAAACTATTCTACCATTTTTTTTTTTAGTACACACTACATTCCTGATTGAGTACTTTGTCTTTCATGCCAGTTATATTGTTTGATCTCAAAATTACCTGTGTTTAAGTATCATATTCCCAATTTATAGATGAACTAACATTATCAGAGAGGTTTAGTAACTTACTACGGTCATTCAATAATTGACTCAACACTATCATTTATGTTTATCTTTCCTACACCCTTCATCACAAAAACTTATCATTCTATAGCTTTTTATTTAGACAACTGTAAAGATTGAAACAAATCTAAAATCGTAATTTGTTTTAAATCAGAAATACCTATTTAACTTAATTTTCTCTATATATCGTTAATAGTTAACTCTTGAAGAAAAACATACCCTCAAGGAAAATAAAATTTAATAAAGTTCAGTCATCATATCAAAATAATACAAGACATTTTGGAAGGCAGGAATACTTGGGGTTTCTAAAAATTCCTTGAAGTTTTCTTCTCTATTTTAATGTAATACAAGTACAGTTTTTGAGGTATTTTTAATGATAATGGTATATTATGAAATTTATTTTTCCAAAAAGGGGGGGTGGTGTTCAGCCTGATTCTATTTCAGTTTAAAAGTTGCAAATATTCAAGTTAAATTCTTGACTATAAAGAATACACTCTCTGAAATAGAGGGAAATTAGTTCTTTTGTATGAGACAGTGAACTAGGATATCATAAAATAATTTTTTTGGATCTATTATTTTAAAGTGCAAAACTTCAAAGGATCTTTACCATGAAATGCTTCACATCTTGACTCAATGTCTGACTTCTGAGAAAAGACTACTCCCATTGGAGAAGACGTTTCTGTTGCACTTCTTTCTTTAATGCTGTCACGGATGATCAGAGATAATAAAAAAGTATTTACCGCATTATATGCTCTCCATTTTGATAGAAATTTTCTATTTGGAAAGTATTGAGCATCTGAATTTAACTGCAGTCCAGAAACTGTACTTTTCAAAACCATCTTTGTTACATGGTTGGAAAGGGTATATTCCTTGTTGTCTGCTTTTCATGTAACACTTGCACACCATCTTTGAATTTTACTCTGAGAATTGATTTTTTTCTTTACCAAACCATTTATATCTCTGAGATAACACTGAGACTATATATATATATATATATATATATATACTTTTTTTTTTTTTTTTTTTACTGAAGCAAAGCTAATAAATGTGAAATCCTCTCTCCACACTCAAGATATCGAGGTAAGGAGGATACGTTTGAAAAATTGCTCTAATACATCAGAAAATATAAAAATCAATAAGCTATAAAAGCTAAAAAGCTTCTTCAATTTTGTCCCCTTATTGCTCAGTGTAGGTGTCCAGGGCCTGGAGAACAATCCAAGGTTGCAAAAAAGCCATTATACATCTAGTTGTGTATTGTAGACAATACGTGCAGCTCCGCCAGGAAGGGACAAGCGTGCATCTGACAAAGAATAGGGAACTCTGAATGGCTTCTGAGTTCCTGCTTGCTTGATTGAGAGCTGGAAAGTGTACTTGAGAAATCAGGCAGTGGTGACTGTGTTTTTGTCATTTTTGTGTGAAAATAAAACAGGCCCAAAGAGCATTTCCCTCTTCCTTTTCTTCCTCTGCTATTTTTCAGGCATAGGACGTGTAGGGTGCTTTATATTGGTGCACGTTACTATCAGACTCTGGGAAGGCAAACAAAATGCAATACCCCATGTAAAATAAAGCTTATACCCCAATCATACAGAGGAAAATATACCTGCCTGAAAAAATTTTAAGTTATACTTTTTCTAAACAAGTATAGGGCAAGGATTACCAGAATAATTCAGTGATGGATATGGCTAAATGAAGTTGGTTTTGACCAGTGGTCTCCAGATATTTTTTATCATGCATTGCTATTAAGACAATATTTTGAGCAAGTATCATCAATATCTATTTTTAAATAAATGCACAGTATGTACTAACAAATTATGTATGTTGTGCATCATATTTAACAAACGTAAATGTAAAAGATTAGATAAAACATGAATACGCATCACCACAAATCATCTTAAACACTACTTAGAATATTAAAGACATAACGTAGAGACCTTCATTCTTGCATATTCTGGATTACTATAAGGAGTCAGCCTTTTAGTAAAGAAAGGGAAGTTCTATCTCCTCCCTGTCTTCTCTTTTTCCTAAAATGGAAATTTAAGCACAGTCCATAATTAAGTACAGTGGAAGATCCTTGGCATGCAAGAGGAATAAACCTAAGGTCTTAATAAAATCTTAAAATTCCAATTATAATTAAAATATTTTGGCAGAATATGTTCAATTAACTCTCAGCATTCATTTCTATCTTTTTCTAGTGTGCTTTCCTATATTTTAGGGTTGGAAATCTATGTTCCCAAGAGTCTCTTACAGCTAGAGTTCTGAATGCAAATTAGGTTTTAACAATTAGATATATTTCACAAGAATCAATGCCAATAGATAAGGCAGATGCTATCTCACTGAAGATTTGGGCTATTTTCTAGCAATTATGGTTTGTATATGTGAATTTTTTCCTGCAACAGATTTCCAGCATCCAGTCATGGGCTCCTAGGGCAACAAGAAATAGTGGCTGCGGAAGTCGGGGCAGCGTCCTGGATTGTAACTATGGTGGTGCGTTCTTAAACCAAATTGTTCTTGCGGTGGTTCCTAACTTTGTTGCCTTTCTAATGGTGATAAAATTAGTAACTCCCTGGGTGGGTCAGTTCTCCGGGTTCTGAGAGTTCTTCCTGGAACCTGCAATAAAGCCCACTCCGTACTTCTAATATGTCTATATGCTCTTAATTAACTGTATTAAATCACTTTCTGCTGAAAGTGGTATAATTTCTTTTTCCTGAGCTCAACCCTGACAAAAACAAGCATAAAATATGCATATGACAAGTGAAGAAGAACATAGCAGCCCTGAGATGATGAATTTTCTAGCTAGACCATTAACATCTTTGTTGACAAAAGCTTCGATTCAAGAGTGATTCAAATTAGCACTTCAGTAAAATTACTGATTACTATTTGTCACATTACTATAAGGTTGATTGTGAATATCTGAAACCTCATGTTAAATGCCTGGATACAAGAGACTACTGCACTTATTTAGATGTAAATTTGAAAGCCATCATAATCTCAATAAAGGAAACACAATGTAAACATATAAGCAGTAAGACATGCATACTCATAAAAAACATTTAGTTGCTATTTTATCTTGTTAAATTATATGCCAAAACATAATAAAAGTTAATAGTGGAAAAGTCACTTGGCTTGAAAATACATGAGTATGCCAGGTAAGGAAATTAGGTGCTAAGTTGATCTATCACCAAGGCTTACTTATTTTCATTTATTTTATATTTCAACCAGGCACTCTAATCTTCACTGTGAAAAATAATAGTGTATATCTTTATAGAATACATTTCCAGGTATAGATTTCAGGATCATATAGAGTCAAATGCGAAGTACTTCTATAAATCTGGATAACTCAAAGTCTTCAAGGTATTCAACTATGTTAAATCAGTGATTTTAAAACAAATATAGAATCTACTAAATTGTAAAAGGCGTATAAATTTACCTATCTAATTTAGGTAATTAGGCAGCCATATGTATATTTTCCTCTTGTTTAACATGAAAACACAACATTTTTATTTTACATAACTTTAAATATATGTTCGTTTATGCTAAAGTGTTTACAAAAGGTGTTTAGAAACTTAAAAGATAACCACACAAATTTTATACAACATAATTAGTAAATAATATGTTAGAAAATTCCCTAAGAATTTATAAAAGGTTTTGCACAGCAATGAGTATTCAATAGTTTGTGAAGTTATGTTTCATATTTCTGCTACTTCCAATTAAGGAAAGATAGAAATAAAAAAACATAAACCTGAAATATAATAAGTGTAACAAGTGTTCAGTAATACCCATAGTTAAAAATCTACTGAAATCAATTTTTTATTTCCTAATATGATACTATTAACTTTAGTCAAAGAACCCAAAAGTAAAAAGAATGATGAGTATAGACTTTCATGCCAACAAATGGAAGATTTAGAAATAAGGATATTTTAGAATCTGATATATTTATAAATATATGAATAAATATAAATACATATCATGATTTCTGTTAGTTTTTATATCTAATAAAGTGTCTTTTTTGATTGTGTCTGTATAATTTAAATATCGCACATTATTGGGGATTTGTCTAGTCATCCTTTTGCATTATTCTTTAGATGGCAATATTAATGTAACTGGAAACACACAAAGTATATGCTAATATTCTAGTGCACACACACACACACACACACACACACACACACACACACACACAGAAACCCCTACAGTCCAAATCCTTGAAAAGTAGGATCACATTTTACTAATTATTTCAGGCTAGAAAGTATGCCACACCAATAACAGTAAGATTTCTCAAAAAATTCTCTTTCAATGTTCATTATTTTTAAAATTTCCACTCCTTTCAGAATTCCCTCATCTATTTTACCCAAGAAAGTCTTGCCAACTCCTGATTTACTGCTTTTTGATCACATTACTCAACTTTCCTTAGGGCTTGTTATATTCTTCCCACATTTTGCATAACTTAGCCTTTTCTTGACTTCTCCAGTTCTCCTTTAATTCATTGTATCACTCAAATCAAAGTCATCTTACCCCTTAAAAGGCAGAACAGAGAGGTGATTGTAAATACTAATGACTTTCAATTATTTCCTTGCAACACATAGTAGATGCTCAATAATCACATAAAATTAATTTGTTTTGTTATTAACAACAATTCAAGTACTTGAAATGCTATTTAATTCATTGGAGGCAGGAAAAAATAGTGCTTAAAGTTAGTATGTAATGTTTACAACCATTTGATGTTTTCATTTTTGCAATAGGTATTCCCTCCTGGGCATAATGCAGCATTATATATCACCACAGTGTGCACATCGGCTAACAGGGGGTTCTGATTTAGGACGTTATAAACCACATGGAAAAATAATCACAGGCTTAAATAAGTATAGAATTAGTCTTGAGAGACATACTTCTTAGTTCATCAAAGAAAAATGTAGCGCATGAGGTGGTGGTGTTATGAGTAAGTTATTTTTAAAAAGTGATTAGGTACATGGAATCAATAGCATAAAGAATAAACTTCGAGTAAAAATAAAGCAAAAACATTAATTAGGAATCCTTGTTTTAAGGTTGAAGAATCTTGCTGTGACATCTATTCTCCTACCCTTCCTTCAAGGTCAGTAATGATACCTATTTTTATTATCCTTCACCTTTATAAAAATGAATGAACGATAGGCAGATGGTTCAATGGACAGTGACATTTATTTCCAGGGCCCGAGTTCTCAGCACGATATCTACCAGATCACTAAGTTTTTAACTCAAAAAGAAATTCTTATGTCACAGCATAAATACATAAGTAAATATTTAATATTAATCACCAAAATTTACCTAAAAAGCTTAATACAAGTAATTATTTTGACCAGGATTTAAAGAAATTTAAAGAGCTATTCTGAAAACACCTGTATCCACTTCTATAAGGCCTTTTAAAGCTATGGTTCTCCCTAAACCTCTAACTAGCAACTCACTTTTTCTCTTTTCATCATTTAGAAGAAAACATTATGCAATGACTCAGTACTAAACAATGATACAATAAATATCTCTAATCAAGTCTAGAAATGTACGCCAACAATTGGGTCAGGGAAGTTAGAGGTTGTACCAATTCTGAGAATAATGGTTTGAAAGCTTGTTGAGGAAAAGAAGAGATTCCCAAAGTTGTTAAAATAGCCTCTTAATGGAAGAGGGGTACAACTTCATTTTAAAAAAGTGATTGGCAAGTACTGTAGAATGTTCAAATACAACTGAAAACAATGATATTGGAGTTGTATCTATCTGACGTTCCCCAAATTTTTCCAGTTTTTTCCAAAAGTATTTGCTTTCTTAGGGCAGGAACACAGGGAACAACTTGCATTATTTAATCAGAGGTAGGTGCTGGATGCTGAGTGCAGGAGAAGGAAACAAGGGCTGTGATTTTGAGACTATTAATGAGCTAACAGGCCAACTCATTACCAGTCTGAGTAGGGACTTAGACTAAGGTGACCATGTTTCCCTGGAGAAAATTGTAGAGAAAAGCATAGCAAATCTTAGTAGATTGTAAACTAAACAAAAGAGAGAGATATTTATTAATATGGAAGGCTTTGGTCAGAACATATCCTACTGGAGACTAAAATATTAAAATGAAATACTTTCAGTAATAATAAAGCCCAAGATGTGGCTATACATCAGGAGATGATGTGTGGCAGGACAGACTGATCCTCTAATAATTGCATTCTAACGTTACTACTTCACCAGATCTTTACTTGTCTTTTACACGAACACTCCATTGCCTAATTTTCAGATCTGTCCATATAAGTATGATGTCATTTTACATAATGTTGGCTCCTTCAAAGCATAATCACCTATGCTTTTCCTTCTCCTTAAATACGTGTTTTATCAACCAACATTTAGTATCACTGTTTGATTGTCATTGGCAGAAGAAAGATGAATATATAAAACCATCCCTCAATGAGTTCATGACCAAGTACAGAATGGAATTAGTTACTGATCTCTCTGGGTCTCAGTTACATCATTTGTAAAATAAACATCATAGGATTATCATAAGGATTAAATGAGCTGACCAATATAAAGCACTTGGCATGGTGCTTGGTACATTGGAGAATGTAATAATAGTCAAAGTTAGTATCCTGGCATGAGACTGGCAAGGGCCAACGTGCAGAAGCAGCTGAGTAGATGATATGTTCAGAAAATGGGAAAAAGCCTCATGTGGCTACCATATAAGGCAACCTACTATGGAACTCATCTTAATATCAATGCAACAAAATTATGTGGTAAAATAAACATGTTTCGAAAAATATTATTAAGAATTCCAAAGCCAAACCAAATTTTTTTTTTTTTTGAGGCAGGGTCTCTCTCTGTTGCCGGAGCAGAGTGTTGTGGCGTCAGCTTAGCTCACAGCAACCTCAAACTCCTGGGCTCGAGCAATCCTACTGCCTCAGCCTCCCAAGTAGCTGGGACTACAGACACGCCCCACCATGCCCGGCTAATTTTTTCTATACAGATTTTTAGTTGTCCAAATAATTTCTTTCTGTTTTTAGTAGAGACGGGGGCGGGGGGTGTGGGGGTCTCACTCTTGCTTAGGCTGGTCTCGAACTCCTGACCTTGAGCAATCCACTTGCCTCGGCCTCCCAGAGTGCTAGGATTACAGGCATGAGCCACCGCGCCCGGCCTAAAATTATTTTTGACTTTTAAATTTATTAGTTATGACTCCCTCCCAATAGTTCAGGTAAATAAGAGCTGAGTCTGTGTGTGTATGTTTATGTATGTTGGGGGGTACAGGGGAGAGAGAAATTGAGAGATTTAGGAAATAAATAAATTTCAGGGAAGAAATAATAGGTATTTGAAGACAGTATCTTTCTTGTTTGGTAAACAGGTAAGCTTATTTTAGAGATTCTGTCCACCTGCTGATCCAGAAGTCAATTTCTCCAAACACAGCCCCCCAAAATAGTCCATCACTGTCATCCCTCTGCTCAGATGAGGAATCCTTATTCTCAAGAGGAAAAGATCCAACTTTTAAAGCTGACTTTTCTACCTATCTTAATCTGGATGCAATTTACCTATCACCACAGATTTTCTGCTTTTCTGGAAAACCCGCATGGCCAATTAAAACCTGATTTCTTGGATTTGCTTCTGCTGTGCTATACTTTCTGGAACGCTTGCCACTGTGCTCTTTTTAATCCATCAAGTTCTTTCATTTTTCCTTAAAAACCCAGTTTAACTCAAATTTTACATAAGCCTTTTCTTGAACCTTTAAGACCACTCTACTCTCTTTCTAAAAACAAGTTAAATAATGTAACATTTATCTTTCCAATAGTCATACTGTCCACGACTTTTTGCCATTTAATATATTTGTGAATGTATTATATCACCAATCAAGATAATAGACTCCACTAAGTCAGAAGTTCTGTTTTATACTGCTTATACTCTCAACATTTCTGGTACATTCTAGATACTCAATAATGATTTAGTAAATTTAAAGGTCAATTTTAAGCTAAACAGTTGAGAGCACATATAATTTTGTATATAATTTTGTCCTATCTGTGACAGAAAAATAGCTGAGAAACACAATTTTGACTCTGTCCTTTCTCTGAATCTTCATACAGTTTATAGAGGATGTGGGAATACATCATGATACAATTTATAAAAACAGATCACAATTTACAGCTACACACTGCCTTATTCCTGTAACTGGCGTTAGAAGAATATGAACATTGTCAGTAAATGACTGAGGAAACTTGATTAAGACAGTTATATAATTTAAATGACTATGGTACATCCTGGCAATTATTTTTGAAAGAGCTGGGGCTTTCATTGGGCATCATTATTGAACTTTAAATTGCTTTCCTTTATTTATGGAAGTGAAGTAAGGATAAAAGCAGAATTTTTTAAAATTCCAGATAGCCTCTTAATATGAGAAGTAAAATCTTCATGACAATCCAAATTGCTACTTCACCAATACTGCAAGCCACATTTCTCCCTTTAATGTATATGCTCAATACATTAACAATAATTTATTCACTAGAAAGCTGAAGCAAATCTCATCTCTTCCTATTGGCATATTGTGGTACTGCAAATGTAAAAATGAGATTTCTTTTGTCTTACCTCAGACACATGCTATGCGATGTATCCAGAGGCAATAATTTTTAAAGAAAAATGTAAATTATATTACTTCTTATTAGTTAACACTTTTGTTTAACAAGAATAATAAAAATGATTAAGTATAATTTATCCTTAATAAGTTCTACATATATGCTCCCGGGATCAATTATGAGTTATCTGCAATAATGGAAGGCAGCCGTGTCTGAATATCTAAAACACTCTATTTGGCTTTGGAATATACTGCAGCAGAGAAGACTTTATTTACAAATTATGATGTGTTAACGCTAATATTAAAATGAACTTATCTTCCCTATGTATACATCCACAGAATATATTGTATATATTGTATGCAATAATAAATAATTCACATTGTGAAAAAAAGTTTAGTGACCGCATATTTATTCATTTGTTTCACACTTATATTTGCATGTCCATAAAAATCAATGTATGCTCAGAACATTTAACAAATGCACAAAACTTGATTTCTTGTCTAATTATATCATAATGATAATATTAAATTATTTTTTGTTTTGAGAATGGACTATAAATAAATAAGTTTTGATGATAGCTTATCTAATATGGTTATGTTTCATAAAAGGTCCCTAATAGCAGCCCCCAAACGCAGCAGGAGACAAGAAACCAAAGAAGAAGGCTGACACATCCAGTTTGTCAGCACAGGGTGATTTATTAGGGAACTTATAGACAGAACTGTAGCCTTGGGCCACCACAAGACAGGTAGATCTCTACCCTATTAATCCCGCGATCCAGGGCTTATGTACTATGAGGAAATGGTATACGTGCTCTGTGCAAGACAATTAAAGGGAAGCATCCAGAAGTCAAGAATGCTGTATTCATCAAAGCCTGTAATTTGTGTGATAGCATCAAGGTTGCTTTGATCCAAAGACAGGATTTACGGTGAGTACATGTCCTTACACTAAGGATAGTAAATAAAATAGGAATCAGGAAGCATTCCTGGGACTAGCGCTCATCAGAAATTAATATGGGTGGATTAGCATATCAAATAGAGTCATTTTTGTCTCCACATGGTAAAACTAGCAAATAAATAAGACACTAATTAAGTGGCCAATTAATACTGGGTAAAATATTTTGCAATTCTAAGGAAAAAATGAACGTATATTAATTTATAGGTTTTATGCTTTTTTTATATAGATTCAGTTTTTTTTCTACTATTTTCATTGTAAAGAGATAGTGAACTTATTTTTTTTCCTCCTAATATTGAAGGCAAAAAATTGAAATGATTTTCATCAGGTAAAGCTAGAAATTCTGCAAGATAGATTATTCTTTAAATATGCCTTTCTTTTCCAGTATTTGTAGCTGACAGCCATTATCTAGTAGTGACCCTGGCAAAAGTACCTTATGAGATTTATAATTATTTAATGAGGCAGGAGCAGCATACCTGTTTGCTCTAGTTATTTTTGTCCCTCCCACATTACTGTTTGGGAGAGCCATAACTTTTCTTAGTTGAGCAATATCTATACCTATAATATTAATAGTATTGACATTTTTCAATGAGCAATCAGTTTTAAAGCTGTTTTGACATGTACTGCTTTTCCACTATCAAATATCATGGCCATACAGCATTTTACATATTTGTGATCATATGGTTACTAATATCCAAAGCAAATCATCGCCAGTTAAAAGTGATTACATAGTTAATTTGGAAATAAGCATTAATTAATTTTCTGTTTAAAAGATCATGCCTGTCCCCAAGTTAAATATATAACTTAAATATTCAATTACCTTTTTAAAATTATATGTCATTATATTAAGCAGTGTAACTAAATTTTTCACTTTACTTAAATAGTTACTTTTATATCATGTACATATATCTCTGAGTTCTAGCCCAGAATGATGGGCAATGAGCCAGACTTGAATTGAATCATTTTGATGTAAATGATGCTCAGGGTGACCTGGAGGCACAATGCCGAGCTAAGCAGTCAAATGCCTGCTCATATCCAAATTTTCATATACCTGATTGCAAATTCAGGGTCTCAATAGCATATTGAAAATAGAAATTTAGAAGTGAAATGCCTTTCTAAACAAAGAAATCTTTCTGTTAGAAACTCTTTACAATCTTTCCTATTTGTCTCCCATTTGCATGTAAAAATTTGGTGAGTAAAACAGAGTAAACACTTTATTTCACTTAAGTTTGTCACGAAACGGAAGTGTAATATTTGATGACGAAGCTCATAGTATTATCTTCAACAACAAAGAAGTTAGATTTGATTAGAAAAGTTAATTATATGCATAAAGAGAGCTGAGACACTAACAGCTAATTACTCACAAAGGGAAATTAAATCAAATTTTCTAACTGACAGTTGCTATCTGGCAATATTTTTATTAAACAAAACAAATTCCAATTTACCATATAAGAACTTTGAAATTTAAAAGGGGCAATCAAACGTATATAAATTAGGTTAAAAGTCAATGAGCACAGAGAATGGCAACAGGTCAGCACATTTTTCAATGAATATTTTTGTTTCTGTTGTCACTGTTCACTATTAGCAGCTAAACTAAATCATAATGAAGCACCGCAAATCCTTAGGAACTGACCCTCTTTGCTGACTTGCCATTTGTTTTCTTAGATTATTATACAGAACTAAAGTGAGAAATTTGCTGAGGAGATTGAAACCTTTCACACAATTAAAGCTGCTTCATACTGAGGATCTTATCAGTTTCTGTATTCAGTCCTCACCATTGACCCAGAACTTACTCATTCCTTTCATAATGAAGCACAGCCTTTAAAGATGTGCTGAAAAATACTCTCCTAATTAAGAAAACACTATGAATTTCTGGGCAAGAATAGAACAAAGAGAAAACTAACAATAAGAACAAAAAATGAAAAAGAATAATCTTTTTAAGGATTCCCCAATTGTTTAAAAATACTTGGATATAAAGGTTGAACTAAACAGCTCCACTCTGTCTCAGTGAAGGCATAACCTCCATGCAAGAGATATTAATAGTCAAGATGGCAGAAAGATTACATTGTGAGTCTGAAAGAGCATGCTTTGTAGTATAGGAACACTGGCATATTTAAAAAGAAGTTGTTCTATCATTGAAATATTGGTGCTGAACACATTTATTTGAAGATGGTTTCCTTTCCTTTTGTTTAGGGTAAGTAAGTTCATTTCCAGCTCAACAATAGCCCAAAGACTGGCCATTGTGTTGGTTGTAATCATATGGTTGCAGGTGGCCTATTCAAAGTCCCTAATTCATTTTTGGCATAAAGCAATGAGCCACAGGTGGGAGTAGCTACCAATTTAGAAGTGTTTCACCATGATCTTCCACATACTCATGTAAATAAATGTATCCTTGTGCCATGTCACCCCATGGCAAAAGGCGGAAGATGAAGGGAGCATTAGAGAGCAAGTGAGGGTTAAACTCACTTTTGATAACAACCCATTCTCATGATAAGCATCCCACTCCCATGATAATTACATTAGTCCATTGATAACAATAGAGCCCTCATGGCCTAATCACCTCTTAAGGGTCCCACCTCTTACTACCATCACAATGGTAAGTAAATGTCAACATGAGTTTAAGAGGAGTCATTCAAACCATAGCAAGTCTCCTATTAATGGATTCTCTAAGTTTTGTTTATTTGGAATATCTTTAGCTAGCCTTCATTTTTTATACATAGCTTTGTTGAACAGAGGATTCTTGATTGAATTTCTGTATTTCTTTCAGCACTTAATATGTCATTCCACTGCCTTCTGGCCTCCATTGTTTGAGATGAAAAGTTAGTTGTTAATTTTACTGTGGTTCTCTGGTACATGCATTTATTTTCCTCTTGCTGCCTTTAAAATTTTCTTTTTTCTTTGTCTTTTAACATTTTATCTATGATGTGTCTGGGTGGGGATCTTTTTGTGTTTATCCCTCTTGAGTTTCATTGAGTTTCTCAGATGTGTACATTAATGTTTTCATAAAATTTGGGGTATTCTTAACCATTATTTTTTCAAACATTTTATTCTGCTTCTTTTTCTCCTTTCTCTCCTGATATTCTCACTATATGTCTGTTGGTGTGTTTAGTAGTACCCTACATGACTCTGAGACTGATCATTTTTATTCCTCCTTTTTTTTTTTTTTTGCTGTT